>CABHPP010166928.1:0-11974 GCA_902168425.1 Peromyscus attwateri | reverse complement strand
TCCTCTATTACCCTGTGACTTGTTTCTTTCAGGCAGGTTCTTTTGCTGGACCTGGAACTCCCATTTTGCCTGCAGCCAGCAAGCCCCAGAGATCCTCCTGTCTCTGTTTCCTTCTATGCTCAGATCAGAGGCATGTGCAGGACCATGCCAAGACTTTACAAGGGTGCTAGGGTCTGTTCTTACATCCTAATGCTTGTGCAGTAAACACCCCTAACTGCTGAGCCGTCTCTCCAACCACATGCTCATCTTTTGGAGAGAAGACATTATGCTGTGAAAGGCACTTTTCTTATAACAAAATAGTCATTAAGTTAATCAGTTAAAATTTATTTTATTCCACAAATGCACTAAAAGTAGAAACCAGAGCAAAGATTTTATTTATTTAGCTTTTAATTTTTTCAATATGGATTTTTAATTTTCTTACTTTTCATGAGTGCTTTTGTGCAAACGCCTATAGAGAAAGAGACATGCATGATTATATGCATGTGTGCATGCACACACACATGCACACACTGTTATGAGATAGTATTGATTGTCAATTTGATGTTATCAAGAATCACTTGAAAAAAATCTGTATCTCTAAGGGATTATCTACTTAGGGGAGTCTCTGGTCATGCCTGTGAGGGATTGTCTTTGTTAGATTAACTAAGTGGGAGACCTGCCTTAACTGTAGGTTGCACTACTTCATAGGATGGGGTCCTAAACAGAATGAGACAGAAAAATCTAGCTGACCATAAGCATTCATCATGCTTTGTTTCTTTATTGGAATGCAATGCTACAAACTGCCTCAACCTTCTGCTGCTGCAATTTGCCCATCAAGATGGTTTAACTTCAAGTTATGAAGCAAAAATAAACTCTTTCCCCCTCAAGTATCTTTTATCAAGTTATGTTATCACAGCAACAAGAAAATGAACATGACACACATATACACATACACAGTCACATAAACACTCACACATATAATATGTGCACATGGCCATATGCACTCTCATGTACACACAATAAACTCACAGACAAAAAGTTACATAAAATTAAATGCCATAATACATAATACATACACAGGTAAAGGCATATAAAAATATCCATTCATTCATAGAGATAAACATACACACAATACAAGCACCTAGACACAAACACACTCTTGCACACAGATACATACACATGAATACACAATTCATACCTAGACACACACACATATACAACTCTTGGTTATCTCATCAGATAGACAAAAAACATTCAAAATGCTAATGAGGTGAAATTATTATTTTAATGCAAATCTTCTAAGCACAAGCTAGTAGAGATTATGACTATTTTAAAATCAAAGCTTTGGTTTTATTGGAAATTTATTGGCTTAAATGCTTCAGAAATTCACAATTACACAGATTTTCATTCAATTCTCTTCTAATATCAGAACATATAGAGGCAGGTCACAATTCAACACATTTCAGTTTCTAAACTACTAGCTTTACTAGCTTGTAAATTCTTAAAAGACAAGGTTTGAATCATGTCACAATACAAAAATTTTTTTTTCAAATTCATTGGAAGAAAGTCTCATCAAAGTCTATTTTATGATCTCCATGGCTAGATTTTCACAGTCTCCTCAGGTGTTTGTGGTACGCTGCCATGAGGAAGCTCACAATAGAGTCCTATTAATATGCTCCAATCTGCATCATCTCCCATGAACCTGTCTGTGCTTCAATTTGCTATACTTGAGCACACTGAGTCTTATTAATATATTTCAATGAAGAGAAAATTATAATTCTGGAAATTTGTCATTTGCACTGTCTTCCTTCCCATCCCTGATAATTTTTGAGACATCCAGATATTACAGTATAAATAAACACAAATGCTTAAATGTACTTGTCTCAGACTCATTTGTGTTTTAAGCTGAATCAAAAGCTGTGGTTCTTAGATAAACAGACAAGCTCCAACCCAGGAGTATGTTTCCATGTCAGAGGCAGGAAGTATAGGGCATGATCAGAGCCTTTGCCAAAATCCATGCCTTTTGACTTATGGGGAAGAGACTGAAAATGTGAAGAAACAAGTTCAGAATAGATTAAAGGACCACTTTCCACTTTCCATGTAGCTTCTGTTGGGTCAAGCACACTTTGCCCAGTGCTGTAGTCATACAGACAGGAGAAACCCCAAGAAAACCTTTATCTTTCTCAGCAATGAGCATAAAAGACACTCAGGAAAGCTAGAACTTAGGAGGTAACATTCAAATTATATAAAAATAAGAGTGGGATTCTCCAGAGGAACAGATTGATAGAATGAGTATATACTAACTGGGAATTTACTAGACTGTCTTACGTGTATGGTCCGTGTCAGCCTGCATTGGTTGTCCTCCCACTGCAGGTGCTGAGAACCAGGCAACTGTTCAGTCTGTAAGGCTGGATGCCTCAGCAGTACCACTATGATATTGAATGTCTAGAGAACTCCTGGAGAGCTGGACTTCAGAACACGCTGGATGCCTGAAGAATCTGAGTTCCCATGGATTAATCTCCACAGGTGGGAATACAACTCCTAAAATTGGTTTATAAACCAATGATAAACAGTGTCATATCTTTACTTCTGTATAAGTAAGACAGGGTCAAAGAGGCATGCCAGGGTGTCCATGGCCTCAACCACAATGGAAGATAGATGTTAGAATAAACCATGAATTGGATATGAAGGCTTTCTTTCTGTTAAATATAAACAACATAGAATAAAGAAGAAAAACTCCACAGGACTGTCTCCCATGTAAAAATATGTAAGACATCCAGCACAGAATAAAAATTAGCAATCAAAGGGAAAAAACAATGCAAGCCACTAATTATGAGGTTGAAAGATAATAATTTCAATGAAAGAATACAACAAGATTGTAAGCAGCTGTTATTGAAACATTCCAAATGTGTTTAAAGCCAGATGTAATAAAGAAGTATTAAAAAGAACCAAATGTAAGGATGGGTCTAAAAAATGCAATATTTAAGAACAAAAAAAGTATTAGATGATCTGGAAAAAAAAGAAGGAAGAAAATATGCAAACAAGTGAAAGAAAAGATGTTAGTAAACAGAAACTTTCAGAACTTAAATGGGAAGAAGAAAAGAGTAATGAGGAGCAGCAGCAACTTCGGGAACTGCTGAAACACAGAGCAGCCTAGAACCTGTGTCATTGTAGTTTGAAGAAATAGAGGAAGATGGTTAAGACCAATAGCATGAAAAGTAAAGAGACATATTGTCCTTAAATGTATAAAGCTTTATAAGCAGTAATCCATGAATATGGTCCTGGTCAAAACAAGCACACAAAACCACACCTACACACATCATAAGAAAGTTGCTGGGAAAGAGTTGGAAAGTGATTTAAAGGAAAACAACAATACAGAGATAAAATCAGGTATCCAAGTGACTGGAGAGATTTCAACAGAAATCAGGGGGTGGAGTGAGCAGGCACACAAGAACTATAGCATCATTGATAAGCTTCAGGAAAAGACTTTAACCTCAAACATTACATTCAAGAACAGTATACTTCATGAGTTCAGGGAGACAGACCTTGTTCAGTGGGCGGCAAGTGGAAAGTCAGAATTGTTCATCCTCAGACGCACTAAAGGAGAAATGCTCCAGCCTCTACTCAGCTCAAGGAAAGTATGAGATAGAAGTGAGAAGCACTAGAATCTGAACAAGAGATAACAGCAATATTTCAACAAATACAAAGTATCACCTTTCTCCTAATAATTCCCTAATGTAATAATAAGAAAATCCTTTACACAATAAGACAGCAACACAAAACATAAGAAAAGTGGGCATTCATAATTCAGTTCATAAAGGAACCACTAAAAGGAATAAAATAAATAGCTATCAGGAAAAACATGTTAAAATGATCAAATACTCAAAATTCATGCACAAAAAGGAGAATGTGAATGTTTTACTTAAAAGAATTAATTTTAAAAAGCAGAAAAATTATTGAGCCGAAAAGGCACAATAAGCCAGAAGACAGAGAATATCAAATTAGGTCTTTTTAAAAAGGAGAAAATTATACTCTGTATGCTGTCTGCTTAAAATATAAAATGGCAGATAAAAGTAAGAGAATAGGAAAGGACATACTCTTCAATACTAACACAGGAAAGATGGTGCCTACATCCACCTCACACAGTAAATATCAGTGGGGTTGTTAGGGGAAACTAAGAGTTCCACAATGCTAAAATAAAAATTCACTGAGTATATTGTGATGTTAAATATCAATATACCTAACAATGGCACTTTAAAACACATGAAGCAAAATGGATAATAATGGATGGAGAAATAGAAAATCCATACAACCTAGAAACCTCAACATTCACCTTTGATAATAGGTATGGTAAGTAGAAAGATAAACATCAGGAACACCGAGTACTTAATCCACAGTGACCATTAACTGGTGTGTGTTTATAAAATGTTCTACCTACAAATAGTATCAGTATACATTCATTGTCTTAAAGTACAAATACATCATTTAACAAATTAGAAAACAAGGTATAAAACAGAAAAAACAACCAATTTAAATTGGATTGAAACATAGAAAGGAATATTCTTTCAACATAAGGGAATTTAAAAAGAAAATAAGAGGGGCTGAAGATATAAATCAACAGTTAAAAGTCCTAGCTGTTCTTGTAAAGGACTCAGATTATGTTCCCAGCACCCACATGGTCACTCACAACCATCTACAACTACAGGAGATCCATTACCCTACTCTAGCCTCTGCAGACCATAGGTACAAACATGGTGCACATATATACATGGAGGCAAAATACTCATACACTCAAATCTCTTTTTAAAACAAGAAAAAAAACAAAGAATAGGGAAATAAGCTCTATTTGACTGTAGATTGACATAGACAGCTGTAATGTTGGGGCATCCATCTTCAGCCCACAGGCCTAGAGTCTCTCAGTCACTTTTCTCTGTGTCCTGTAGATATACCCAAATTAAATCAAAATTAAATAAACAATTTAAATAGACCTAAACTCCTATGGAAATAGAAGCTATCATTAAAAGTCTCCAAAAAAAAAAAAAAAGAAGCCCACAGCCAGATGGTTTCAGTGCAGAATTCTACCAGAATTTCAAATAAGAGCTAATATCGACACTCTTCAAATTGTTCCACACAATAGAAACAGAAGGAAGATTGCCAAACTCTTTCTATGAGGCTACAGTTACCCTGGTACCCAAACCATATAAAGATGCAACAAAGAAAGACCAATCTCCCTCCTGAACACTGATCCAAAAATATTCAATAAAAAACTAGCAAACCAAATCCAAGAACATATCCAAAAAAAAAAAATCCATCATGATCAAGTAGGCTTCATCCCTGATATGCAGGTATGATTCAACATATGAAAATCTATCATGTAATCTATCATATAAACAAAATGAAAGAAAAAAAAACACATGATCATCTCATTAGCTGCTGGAAAAGCGTCTGACAAAATCCAACAGCCCTTCATGATAAAGGTCTTGGAGAGATCAGGAATACAAGGAACATAAATAAACATAGTATAGGCAATTTACAGCAAGCCAACAGCCAACATCAAATTAAATGGAAAGAATCTCAAAGCGATTCCACTAAAATCAGGAACAAGACAAGGCTGTCCAATCTTCTCATATCTATTCAATATAGTACTCAAAGTCCTAGCTAGACCAATAACACAACAAAAGGAGATCAAGGAATACAAATTGGAAAGGAAGAAGTCAAACATTCACTATTTGTAGACAATATGATAGTATACATTTGACCCCAAGAATTCTACCAGGGAACTCTTACAGCTGAAAAATACCTTCAGTAATGTGGCAGGATATAAGATTAACTCAAAAAAAAAATAGTAGCCCTCCTATATACAAATGATAAAAGCACTGAGAAAGAAATAAGAGAAACATCACCCTTTACAATAGCCACAAATGATATAAAATACCTTGGGGTAACTCTAACTAAGCAAGTGAAAGACTTGTGTGACAAGATCTTTACATCTTTGAAGAAAGAAATTGAAGATAATATCAGAAAATGGAAAGATCTCCCATGCTCATTGGTAAGCAGTATTAACATAGTAAAAATGGCAATCTTATCAAAAGCAATTTACAGATTCAATGCAATCCCCATCAAAATCCCAACACAATTCTTCACAGACCTGGAAAGAACAATACTAAATTTCATACGGAAAAATAAAAAAACCCAGGATAGCTAAAACAATCCTGTGCAATAAAGTAACTTCTGGAGGCATCAATATCCCTGACCTCAAGCTCTATTATAAAGCTATAATAACAAAAACAGCTTGGTATTAAGCATAAAAACCAACATGTGGACCAATGAAATTGAATTGAAGATCCTGACACTAATACACACACCTATGAACACCTGGTTTTTGACAAAGAAGCCAAAACTGTACAATGGAATAAAGAAAGCATCTTCAACAAATTGTGTTGGCATGACTGGATGTCAATACGTAGAAGATAGCAAATAGATCCATATCTATTGCCATGCACAAAACTCAAATCCGGGCTGGAGAGATGGCTCAGAGGTTAAGAGCACTGACTGCTCTTCCAGAGGTCCTGAGTTCAATTCCCAGCAACCACATGGTGGCTCACAACCATCCGTAATAAGATCTGGTGCCCTCTTCTGGCCTGCAGTCATACATGCTGTATACATAATAAATAAATAAATCTTAAAAAAAAAAAACAACTCAAATCAAAGTGTATCAAAGACCTCAACATCAACCCAGCTACACTGAACCTGATAGAGGAGAAAGTAGAAAGTAGCCTAGAACGCATTGGCACAGGAGTCCACTTCCTAAATATAACACCAGAAGCATAGACACTGAGTGAAACAATTAATGAATGGAACCTCCTGAAACTGAGAAGCTTCTGTAAGGCGAAAGACACAGGAAATATGACAAAACAATAGCCTAGAGAATTGGAAAAGATCTTCACCAACATCTGACAGAGGGATGATCTCCAAAATATATAAAGAACTCACGAAACTAGACAGGAAATACCAAATAATCCAATTAAAAAATGGGTTACAGAGAATTCTCAATAGAAGAATCCCAAATGGCTGAAAGACATTTAAGGAATTGCTCTACATCATTAGTTATCAGGGAAATGCAAATCAAAATGACCCTGAGATACCATCTTACACCTGTCAGAATGGCTGAGATCAAAAATATTGAAGACAGCTTATGTTGGAGAGGATGTGGAGCAAGGGGAACACTCCTCCACTCTTGGTGGGAGTGCAAACTTGGACAGCCACCTTGGAAATCAGTATGGCAGTTTCTCAGAAAATTTGGAATCTGCCTACCTCAATGATACCACCAATGATACCACCCTTGGGCATATTCACAGGGAATGTTCAATCATATCACAAGAATACTTGTTCAACTTTGTTCATAGCAGCATTATTCATAATAGCCAGAACCTGGAAGCAACATAGATGCCCCTCAACTGAAGAATTGATAAAGAAAATGTGGTACACATACACAATGGAATATTACTTAACTGTAAATAACAATGACATCATGAAACTTGTAGACAAATAGATGGAACTAGAAAATATCATCTTGAGTGAGGTAACCCAGACTCAGAAAGACAAACATGGTATGTACTCACTCATAAGTGGATACTAGATGTAAAGCAAAGGATAAGCAGACTACAACTCACAGCTCCAGAAAAGCTAGGAAACAAGAAGGACGCTAAGAGGGACATACAGATCATCTGGGGAAGGGGAAACAGAGGAGATCTACATGAGCAAACTGGGGATGGGGGTCCATTAGAGGGGAAGGAATGGGGGATGAGAACATGTGTAAATGGGATGATCGAACTAACAGAGGGACAGAGTGGGAGAGCAATGAAAGAGTTATCTTGATAGAAGGAGACATTATGGGGTAAGGGAGAAACCTGGTGCTAGGGAAATTCCCAGGAATCCACAAAGATGACCCCAGATTAGTCTACTAGCAAGAACAGTGAGGGTGCCTGAACTGGCCTACCCTGGTAATCAGATTGGTGAATACCCTAACTGTCATCATAGAGACTTCATCCCATATCTGATGGAAGCAGATGCGGAGATACACAACCAAGCACCAGGCTGAGCACCAGGAATCCAGCCAAAGAGTGGGAAGAGGGATTACATGAGCAAGGCGGATCAGGATCATGATGGGGAAATCTACAGAGACAACTGAACCAAGCTCATAGGAACTCTTGAACATTAGACAGACAGCTGTTGAACCTGCATGGGACCCGACTAGACCCTCTGCATAGGGGAAAGAGATGTGTAGCTGGGTCTATTTGAGGGGCCCCTGGCAGTGTGATCAGGATCTATCCCCGGTGCATGAGCTGGCTTTCTGGATCCCATTACCTACAGTCAGACACTTTGCTCACTCCTGATGCAGTGGGGACGGGCTTGGTCCTGCCTCAACTGAATGTACCAGGCTTAGCTGTCCCCACATGGGAGAACTTATCATTTTGTAGGAGGGGATGAGGGGTGGGTTGGGGAAGGGAAGGCAGGGGGTGGGGGGGGGGAAGATCTGTAGTTGGTATGTAAAATGAATGAAAAAATTTTTTAAAAATAAATGTTCAGTATTGGCTGCAGATTTACAGACTATCCTAGATCTGATCCTGGAGGAGTCAATAGTCAAACATAGCATGATGGTGTCTAGGTAAACGAACCATTAAGTTGGATATAATCTGGGACTCTGAAAAGGTTTCAATGCCCAAGATGAAGATCCCGAGCCTTAAGAAAAAAGCAAACAGGAAGACTCCCGTGAGAGAACACCTGCATGGTGTTCTCATGCTGCTTCCACATTTATGGGTTATCACAGAAAAATTCAAGTCCCTGCTGTGAGATACTTCCTGTGCATCTTTAGTCAGGAATGCTCGAGCCTTCTAAAACAATACAGGTTAGTACTATTTCTCTTGGTTACACACCAGAAGTAGATGGTAAGACCCTACTGTTGAAGACACCACCTTTTGATGTTAGCACACAGAGAAATCAGCTGAAAATGACCGGCAAACTTCCTCTGTGCTGCCTAGCTTTCTTTGTGCAGGGTGGTGCTATGCATAGTGCTGGGAGAAAGTAGGCATCAGTGTTCCAATTAACTATGCATTCTACACACTTTACTGCTGACCTGCTGCAGATGATGTGCCAACAGATATGATCATGGCACTATTGCTATGACAGTAACCAAGCACATTCTGGTTGGGTATTTGGGCTCTTCCCAGGATGGTAGTCATGCAGGTGCCATATTTTTAGTGCTAAGACCACACATTGGGGCATAAAGGCCCATGGGGAAACATGCTACTGTCATTTTTCTAAATGGACATGTTGTCAAACTGCCTCCCAAATACTTATGTATATGTCTACATATTAGTGCTGCTTTCCCATTGGTCAGAGAAGCTTCTTTGGCATGGGAGTAGTTAATACAATGAATCATTCACTTGTCAAAGGGTTGAGAAAAAGTGTTGAGTGTTTGGTTCCAATAAGACATCTATGTTACCCCCACCACCACCACACACACACCTCACCACTCAGAGTGCATGGTGTAAAATGATACTGAAACAATTTAAGAGGTGGAAGCTGTGGAGTTCTGTGAAAACCTCTTTTCTGTAGAGGACAAGGCCATTGCACTCAGGCAAGCCAAGCAGTCATGGTTACCTCCACTAAAGCTACTCAAAGGGGAGCCCTCCAGTATTACACAATGCATGGGATAGGGGCTAGTGCTCTACCCCTAACTGAGGAACTATTGATTGTTAGTTGTTTGGGGGAGAGGAGGAGTCATTTTTCTTTAAGAGTGTAGAGAATGGGAAGTTGGCCAGGGTGCAATAGAACCTCACAAACGTGTACATGCAAGAAACCCTGATTAAACTCAGTAGGTTGTTCAAAATAGAAAATGGGGCAGGCAACTTGGCTTCATACAACAAGCCCCTTGATACCAAGCCTGACACATTTAGAATAGGGGTTTAGATGGGGTTGGAGGAGTGTGAGTGAGGGAGGTGAAGACTAAGTATGATTAAGATCAATTATAGACATATAGGACAATGTCAAATGATAAAATTTAAAATTTAAAACCACAGCAATGAAATGTTTAATCCCAACACTTGGGAGGCCGGGGCAAGTAGATTTTTGTAAGGTCAAGGCCAGCCTGGACTATATAGTGAATTTCAGACTAGACATTACTTTACACTGAGATCCAGTCACAATAAACAAAGAAAGACAGATAAAGGAAAAAGAAAATAAAGGAGAAATAGGCAACTAGGACAAGGTTACCTACCAGTACCTAATAATCCTATTGGCTGGCAATCACATCTGTCACTTAACATGGTTATGTGACTCCTGATCAGAAGGAAGACTCAAGAGCTTGACACAAAACTCAACTTTAATTATAGAACTAAATAGCAATTTTAAGAAACTACTAATCTATTTCAAAATACACTTATATAAAGAAAATACAAGTTTCTGTGAAATTTATGGAAATTTCTAGACCGGGCCAATATGAGCAGAGAATGTGTGCCCAAGCACAGTTCATGGTGAGCTGCTTTCGCTAGTCTGTCCCTGACAGTGAATTTGTCCCAGCATCCCTTGTGCAGGACACCATTTTTGTTGGAGGACTGAAGCAAGCACAAGCCTCAGTGGTGAGATCATCACACATAGGGAACTTTACAAACTTCAATGAAAGCTTTTCAAGGCAAGCAGATTATTCTCTTTTGGCCAGACATCCTTCAGAGTTGTATTGTGTTGTGTTTGCTGGCCAGAGTGGTCACTCAGGAGGACTGTCTTCAGGACAACATGGTTGTCAGACTGGATCATCTATGAGGAGGGGAGGAGGGGTACCTCATGCTGTTTTACATTAGACAACTATGACACAGTCCACAGAGCTGCACTCATCTTCTCTTGTTTTTCTGGGCTTGTGAGGTGGTACACTTTGTTCCAGAGGTCCTTATTCCAGACAAGATGCCCTGGAGCTTTAAAATCACTTATCATCAAAAGTCAAAAGATCAATCAAGAAAAAGTTTAAGCCCCACACATGATGCCCAAAGGTTCTTCTCGTAGCCAAGCAGAAAATTCCCATCAATAGGATATTCTCTTTTGAACTCTAACATCTTTCTCCAGGTTCCATGGTGCTGGGCTGCCAGACTACAGTGCAACATCTCACCTAGGGGGACACCATGCAGTCTGCATCAGGAACTTCAGTTTCTATGTGTAATTGTACATTGGTGGTAAGCCTCATCCAGGCTTACAGTCATCCAAAAAGCAACGAAACTCATCTGAGTCAGAATTTTCACTTTAAATGATGTCATCATCGGTTAGTTTCAAGTTTTGTGCCTTATCTCTTCAAAAAGTCATTTGCCTGTCAAGGAAGCCTCCAAGAAGAATGAGACATGTAGGCTGATGTCTGGGATCAATGGAGATCTTCATTCTACTTCAGTTGGTTAGTGAGTGTTGGCATTACAACCTGTCCTCTAGGCTCCCTGAGGCAGGTGAGGCAAGCCAGCAAATGTGTGCATTGGGCCCTTACACCCGTACTGGTTCCTGGCCAGGAAATATCATCTAAAACTAATAACAAATAAACTATCTAATAAAATCAATTTACAATCACTATGAACTCCTACTACACTATTCTACCTTGAAACAAGATTCATTAATAGAGCACATATCAGTGTCTTCCTCTGGGCTCCATCAATGAGCACATTGTGCCATCCATACACAACAGGGAAAATACATGATACAGATGTACCATACATGACATAGGTTGAACATACATACAGATATATACACCACCCTACATTCACTCACATATACACAAAATACACACACACACACACACACACACACACACACACACACACACGCATTCCCCCTTATATAGTCCTGTGGGATTCAAATCATAGCAAATCTATGATAGTCACCATGATGGTTTGGATGGTGACATGGCTAAAGTCCTGCAATTAAAGGAAATGTAGATAAGGAATAGAAAACCCCTGTTTTG
>CABHPP010166927.1:0-62137 GCA_902168425.1 Peromyscus attwateri | reverse complement strand
AATTTTTATGGATTCTTTGAGTTTACAGTTTTATTTTCAGTGTAAGACCTCATTCTTTTATCTCCTTGTAGTTTTTTGACATGAAACTTGTCTAATTTTAGAGATTACTCATCATGCTTTTACTCAGTTAACATTTGAATGGAACATATCTTTTTAGCCTTTTAGTTTTAAGCTACTTGTATCCCTAGATATTAGATGAATAATGTACAGAAAGCATGTATTTTAATTCTCTCTTTTCTTAAGTTCATTCTTCTCATGCATTTTTTTTTTGATTGAATATTTTGAGCCATTACATGTAAAGTCCTGATGGGGGTAATTTGTTTTTGTTTTATCATCTGTTTCTTTTAGATTTTTTGTTCTTTGGTGCAGCCATATCTGAATGAAATGGCAGAAGTCATAAAACCAGCACAGCTACTTGACAAAGATCCAGCAAAGCTGAGCCACATGATGGCTGCCATGCTATCTTTGGTTTTCATCTCCACCTGTTACAAACTTGGGGCACTTTTAATATTTGTACAATTTAGGGATATTGGGTTGTGGGAAATTCCCTATGAATCATTTACACCTTCTTCCAGGAATGCTGCTTCTAAGCTTTCCCAGGAAAGTCCTGAACATACTGTCCCCCCATAAATCTTAGGGAGATATCCTTGTCTACTTGAAGGCCTTCCTTATGCCTTAGCGGTTGTAACACATAAAGAAGCCAGAGGGTCTCTTCATGTGGCTATGAGACATTCTTGAAACATCTGTCCCTGTACTTACACTGGAACAAGATATTCAAAACAAAGTAAATTCAAAAAGGTCAACTAGATCTGGTGAACTAGAGGAGTTGGCCAAAGCTCAGATTACAAGCCTCTTCCCACTGTACACTCAGACAATTATGTGGCATACAACTATGCCCCACATAGAGACATATTGATGAGCAAGGTAGAGAGTAGAAAAATGATAAAAGTATAAGAAGTCAGGACCTTCCTCTCTTAAAAGTTAGAGCCATTATAATGTCAAGGAACAATAGAATGCCAAACTCTATAAAGATATAAAATATAAACATTGTATTATGCCAGGATTTGAATAAAAACTGCAGCAGCTTTAGCCTGAGGATTTTCCCTGGGCACTCTGACCACTAAGAGTTAGTAATACACTGCCTGAGACATGGCAAAATGCCCAGGGTGACTTGAATATTTTGTTTTGGTCTAGTGTCCTTGAAGCAACCAAAGCTACCAGCCTGAGAACAGGCTGCCATATGCCTCTAGTTTCTCAAAAACTGGATTATGGGGTTAATGAGTAAGAATGATAACTCTGTATATTAATGATGTAAAAATCTGAAGGAAAATGATTGGAAATGATAACTCTGTTTTGTCATAGTTCATTAATGATGACTAAAAGATGAGCAAAAAGAAGTGAAACACATGTCCAAAAACAAAAATGATATGATCTATGTTTTGGAACATCATGAATGTATCCCTACTTACTAAATTCTGTATAAATAAAGCCTATGAGAGATACAGGTTGTCAGAGTAGGATAAGCCATACCAAGATGCACTTCCTCTCTGTCCTTCTCTCCTAAAACAAAATTAAGAAGTGTCCCATGTCTGATTCCTCTGTCACTACTCTTGCATCCATCTATCTTCAGACCCTGCCCTCATCCGGGGCTGTTCTTCATTTTCACTATTTGTTATTTTTATTGAAAACATTTTATTCTTAATGATTTTTATTTTTTTTCACTTTTTATGTGTGTGAGTGTGTGTGTGTGTGTGTGTGTGTGTGTGTGTGTGTTTAAGATGTGTGTGAGGTCCTATGAAAGCCATCATTGCACATGTGTGGAAGTGAGAGGACAAACTGTGTGGATTTAGTTCTCTCCCTCCATTTTTATGTGGGTTCCCAGGAATTGAACTCAGGTCCTTAGTAAGTGTAAAGGTTCTTTAGCCACTGAGAAATCTCTTTGGCCCTGGAGTTTTTTTTTTTTTTTTTAATCCATTTTACACATACTTAATAAACATATTATTTGTGCTTATTGTGTGGGTACATATAACTTTAGAATGTTTTACTAGCCAATTTTAAATTAATACCAGCAGTCCTAAGTAGTTTTATGCCAGCTTGACACAAGGTATGGTCATGTGGGAGCAGGGACCCTCAACTAAAAAAATTCCTCTATAAGATTGGCCTATAGGCACATCTGTCAATCATTTTCTGATTAATGATTGATGGGGGAGGACCCAGTTTACTGTAGGTGGTGCCAGCCTGGTCAGATGATCTTGAGTTGTATAAGAAAATAGGATGAGCGGCCATGAGGAAGAAGCTAGTAAGCTGTATTCCTTCACGGTCTCTGCTTCAGCTTCTACCTTTAAGTTTCTGCTCTGCTTGAGTCACCCCAACTTTCCTCACAGATGAGCATGATGTGAGAATTGTAAGGTAAAATAAACCCTGTCCTCCTCAAGTTGCTTTTGGTCATAGTGTTTTATCACGGCAATAGAAACTCTAACTAAGATGCCAACTAAACTTCAACTGCATTCAAAGGTTATATACTTCTAGACAAACTTCCCTACCATTTGACTTTATTGACTCCACATCTTACTCTTTTATGTATTCAGGAGTCTTTCACATAAATTTCAAATATTTTTATTCTATTCTCTTCAGATAACTATAGAAAATAAAATATAGAGTTGTAAGTCAAAATTATCTAATGTTTTTTATAATTGCTCACAAATATAACTCTTAAAGAGAATTTTTATGTGACTTTAAGTAACTACCATATTTTCATGTTCACATGCAGAGACTACATTTTATCTGTATTAACAGTGAGACACAAAGGTAATCAATTTACAAAGTCTTAAACCATGATAGATAGATTGATTTCTTTTCCTTTCTTTCTGCGTTGGTTATTTTTTGTTGACTTAATATAACTTGAAGTCACCTGGGAAGAGAGAAGCTCAATTAAGAAAATGGCCTGCAGTCAGGCCTATTGTGCATTTTCTAATTCATGACTGATTGGGAAGTGCTCAACCCACCGTGGATTGTACCATCCCTAGGTAAGTGGCTTGGGGTATATAAGAAAGCAAACTGAAAAAGTGAGGAGGAGAAAACCAGTAAACAGGATTCCTCCATGGTCTTTGATTCAGTTCCTGCCTCCAGTTTGCTGTCTTGGTTTCCCTGATGATGGTCTGTAACCCATAAGGCAAATAAACTCTTTCCTTCCTAAGTTGCTTTGGATGATGGTATTTTATCAAAACAATAAAAAGCAAATTAGGACAGAAATCGATCCTAGGTTCATGGGGTATTGCTGTGGAAGACCTTACCATGTATTTTTGAGGATTGTGGAATAACTTGGGAATCTGGGCTAGAAAAGTCATTGAGTGCTCAGAGCTCAATGGGCTACAGTTGTAGGTGCTTGAGAAATAATGATGAGAGCAGTGAAGGTGATGGAGGCTTGGCTTGTGACATTTCAGAAGGAAGCAAAGACTGTACCAGGGCTGTTTGTGTGCTACTTTCAATTAAGAAACTATGGTTATAGTCATTTGGGCTGAAGAATCAGCAATTACTAAGAAGAATGGGGTCATACTGAGGTATAAGCTTTACTTTACTGGAAAAATTGATGCTGGTTATCTGGGTCTGAAAAATCAGCTGTAATTAAGAAGAGACCAGCATCACTGACATGAAATCTTCTGGGTGTATTTCCTCAGGGTCAGCACACAGAATCTGTGATCCAGAGGGACCCATTATGCAGACAGCCAAACTTAAAAATATGTAAGAGTTTATGCAGTTGGTTCTGATATAAGGGCATGAATGAGTCATGGAGCAGCTGAGGCTTAGCACTATGTGACAGGACTTGAGTCCCCGAAGAGAATCCAGAATAGTCCACTGGTGAAGGTGTAGTCTCTGTTGCAGTGGAGACCCTAGCATACTGGAGATTATGAGATGACCACCACAGACAAAAGCAGCTGTGGAGTGAGCCGAACTGAGCCTATGAGATGAGCTATGTTTGCTCTGAATGGTAGAGCAAGGGAGGTGGAATTGCCCATGTCCTTTGAATCGAAGAAGTGGGCAAGTGGATCCCAGATGTCAAACAGCAAATTCTTTGCACTGTTGAACTTCAGTTTTACTTTGATGTGATCATGACTGTGCCCTGGTTCTTCCCTCTTGAAGTAAGACAGTAATCAACTTGTTTTTAATTTTATAGGAGCCTACAGTTGAGAAATGTTAGAATTCGAAAGAGGCTGGATATTTTAAAAAGACAACATTTTAAAGTTTTTAAATTATTTAAAAACTGTGGAACTTTTACATTTATACTGTTTTGAGTTGTGATATTAATATTAATTTGACATCTTGGTGACAAACAAAAAGGAAAATATATGGTTTAATAATGATGTGTTTGTGTCAAATCAACAAGAGGTCAATTGTACTGGTTAGTTTTTTGTCAAATTGACTGCAACTTGACAAAAATCTGCAAAAAAAGGAACTGTCATTGAGAAAATACCTCCATCAAATGGGCCAGTAGTCAAGCATGATCAGGGCATTTTTTAAAAATTGATGATTGGTGTGGAAGTATCCCATACACTGTGAGCAGTGCCATCCCCTAGCAAGTGGCCCTAAGGTGTATAAGAAAGCAAATTGAGCAAACCACAAGAAGCAAACCAGTAAACAGAATACCTCAATGGTCTCTGCTTCACTTACTGCATCCAAGTTACTGCCCTAACTTCCTGCCTTGTCTTCTGCTGCTGATGGATTGTAAAGCAAATAAACCATTTCCTCTCCAAGTTGCTTTTGGTCATGGTGTTTTACAACAGTCATAGAAAACAAATCAATATATCTTGTCTTTTCTACTTTTCTCCTTTCTTTCTCTCGTTTCTTCCTTCCTTCCTTCCTTCCTTCCTTCCTTCCTTCCTTCCTTCCTTCCTTCTTCTTTCCCCCCTTCCCTCCTTCCTTTTGTCTCTCCCTCCCTCCCTCCCTTCCTTCCTTCTGTCTTTCATTCTTTCTGTCTCTATTTCTCTTTCTTTCTCTCTCTTTATGCATATCTATATCAACAGCCCACATGTTTCATCAACACAATTGAGAGAACAACTAGAAATCTGCTTAAGGACATTTTGGGAGTCAGTTTGAATAAAGGGATAAGAAGATTCAACTTTGTTCTTAACAGATTGAGAACCTTTTGTATATTTCTTTCTATTCAAGCTCAAACTCTTTTGTCTTGTGCAGATTGTTACTAGAGTATTCTGGGAAAGAAACAATACTTGCTGAGAGGCTATTTCTCTAGGGCTGGCCCTATGGGAAACATACAGAGTACACAATACAAAGTAGAAATATTATGGGTAAGATATTGTTTTTTGCTTTGACGTTTTTGTTATAAGCTGTGGAATTATCAGTACTGGGAAGGTTTTGTCTCTGTTAAGTCAGTGGCTGATATGTGAAAGATGCCCTGCTGATTACCATGTGGGAAGACTAGGTGCACAGAAAACAAGAAATCAAGATGTTTGGCTTCATTTTCTCTCATTTCGACTCTCCTCCTTGTTCTTTGGATCTTCCTTTGCCTCATAAATTATCTGAGAAGACATCTTAAAGAATAAAAGGTTTTATTTTGATAAATGATTCCCGATGTTGCAGGATATCCTTGGCTGGCTTCATTGCTTTGAACCTGAGACAACATAGAACATCATGCTGGGTAGGATGTGAAGGAAAGAGTTGTTCCCATCATGGTAGCTTGGAAGCAGAAAGAGACAGGGAAATAAGAAAAAGCTCCCAGGACAAGATGCACCCCTTGAACACTTGCACAGTGACCTCCTCACTTTAACAAAGGAGTCCACACAGCTTAAGCTATGAGTGAGGTTAGTGTTTTCTTGATCCAGTGACATTTGATCTGATGACCACCAGTCAGGAATAAATCATCAACACATCTTTCTTTCCCTTTCCTCCCCTCAATTCTTCTCCTCCTCTATCTTCCACTCTATCTTCTTTCTTCCTCTCTTCTTCCCTGTCTCCTTCTCACTCTTTTCTTGCTCCCTAATTCACTCATTTATGCTGCTCATTGTACATTTTAGGAAACTGTGTATAAGAGCTCACTGATGCAATAGCAGAATTAAAAAAGAAACTGAAATATTCACAGTGTACTATAGATAATAGACCAAAGGTGCAAATGTAAATCTGTAAACATATTCACAAATATATTTACATATGGCTCTAGCAATTGATAACTGTGAACCAATTAGCAGTGAAACTGTATATATTTACAATCTCACTTTTATATATTATACAAAAATAAATAACACAGCATTCTTAGTAAACTATTCAATTTCAGCCTTATTAAATGTTAACTATGATCAAACTTTATAGTTAAGAAATGCTAATTGTTTTAGAAAGACTAAATTCCGAAGTTCTGGTAAATATTCCTGGGCCAGACGGGAACTGATGCTGAGGGAATCCTCAAGTTTGTAGGGCAGTGGATCTCAACATTCCTATTGCTGTGACCCTTTAATACAGTTCCTCATGTTGTGGGGCTTCAAGGCATGCAATTGTTTTCAATGCTACTTCATAACTAATTTTGCTACTGTTCTGAATTTTAATGTAAACATCTGTGTGTTTCCATGGTTTCAGACAACACCTGTGAAAAGATCATTCTACTTCTAAAGTGGTCATAATCCACAGGTCGAGAACCACTGTTGTAGAGCCTTATGAGATAAAATCAGCCCTGTATTCCAGACAATCCAGAGTCAATGGTGTGTTAGACTGCACAGCAGATACCATTTTCTGGAACTGCTAATGAATATGGCAAAGTCAGTAGGATATTGGTCATTAGCAGGGGGTGATGTTCCCTACACCCTTCCACATAATCTGTTAATATACCAAAAGTTCTGAGACACAATTCAATAAGTAATTAAATAAGGAAACTAACATAAACATACTTAACCAAGAATGACTCCCAATGACTGGGCCTTTTCTCCTCATACAATCTTTAATAATTTTTATATTTGCTTATATGGAGGTGGTGCTATATGCCAAGGTAAACGTAGAAATTAAAGGAAAACCTGAAGAAGTAGGTTTTCTCCATCTACCATGTATGTTCTTGGAAACTAACTCATGTAGTCAGGCTTGGCAGAAAGTGCCTTTAACAACCCAACCATCATACCTGCCTTCTTCTCGTATGCCTATGAAAGGTGTTTGTGGCATGTGTATGTGTGTATGCATATGTTTGTGTGTGCAGGTGCCCACATATACACATGTGGATAAGGAGAGATTGATGGTGTCTGTCTTCCTTTGTCATATGTCATCTTGAAGTTTGAGAAAGTGTCTCTGGCTGAACCTGAAGCTCCAAAAACCAACTAGTCTGTCTGGCTAGGGAGTCCAGGAATTCTCCACCCTCTGCCTTCCCACCACTCAGTTTACAGATGGGCACCACACACTCTCATTGGAATGGATGCTGGGAATCCCAACAGGTCCTCAGGCTCACAAGACCAGCACTTAACTGACTGAGACTTCTCCCTCTTCCTAAATGACATTCTTGAATGGTATTGTTGGGCAAATCTTTTTGGCTCAATTGTTTTAGGTAGCTGATTATTTACTCTGCACAAGGCATGTCCACGTCCTTCTAACTGGCAATCTAAAGAATGCCTCACGTTCTTGTTGTATTGCTGAAGACCATTTTATTTCAGACACAGGTCTCACCCATCCTATAAATACTTTATCACTTAAATGTGTTGCCCCACCGCCATGTCATGCTTTGCCTCATGAAATCAATGGAACTCGTGAGAATGCCACAACACTGAAAAAAGCAGTTATATGTAATTTCAGATGCCTTAAAAATGTAGAAATAAGACATTCAAACTTCACAACACTCTTTATAATGAAACTTTTCCCATACTCCTTTTGGCAGGCATCCTGGACATGTGCTTGTTCTGTTAGTTAAAACCCCATATAGATTCCTTTCTTGTGTCCTAGGCATTTCATACCTGGGTCCACAGTCAGGTCAGCCACAGCCAAGAGACTTCCAGCCAAATATCCAGTGAGCTCCAACCCAGCAGAACTCTGCAGTAAGAGCTTCACTGTGATACAAAGTTTATATAGCAAGTGTACAATTATTAGGTAAAGCCCAACAGAAGAAAGTTCTAGAATGTCCAAATGGATTTAGAGAAGCAAAACCTATCTTCTCAAACCACTTTTTAGTGTTGCTACTTTATGTAGATAATGTACATATGTAAACATTTACATATATACATTTCTTATTGTATGTATATACAAATGTGTCAGACACACCTGTGCATATAAGATGTAAATAAACTATGTTTCCTACTGTCTGATAGAAATTTTACAATAGACACATATGTATATATACACATATACACACACAAATATAAGTATATAGGTGGCTGATATGCATGCTTTTAGATAACCTTGTTCTCTATATTTCCTTTTAAAATCTTGTTTTATAAATGTATGTGAAATGAGTGTGGGTTTGATGTGTATATGTTTATGTGTGAGTGCAAGCAGTTATGTGTTGTGATGACAAGGTCACGTATAGGTCCCCACCTCCTTCCTTGTTGAGGCAGGCTCTCTTGCTGTCACAACTGTGTAGTCAGGGTTAGTTGGCCCAAAAGCCTGCAAAGATTCTCTTGTCTTAATTTTGTACCATAGCACAAGACCCCTGGATTATAGATTCAAATCACCAGTTCCTGGCTTCTTCTTTACTATGGATTCTTTTTTGATATGACTGGGGTTCAAACTCAGACCTGAATATTTCTATAGTTTTACCCAATAGGGGACATTTCTAGCACTGACATGATATTTTTAGGCATAAAGCATCCTTTGCGGTTTGTATAGTTTAGAATGAGTTCTCTGTGTATCATTGCATAAGTTTCAAACTAACTCCCTGCTCTTTTCAGTTTCACCAACTGTCCATCATAGTTTGCAGTCCTATGGCACCACAACTGGTCATGTAATGTACAATCTTATCTGTGTGATCTTGCCTCCATGCGCCCATTTCCGTTCACTTTCCTCATTGCTTAGCCACAGCTGTGCTTTCAATTGTCCCCTTAAGTATCCAGGGGCTTGTCATCTCCTCCATCTTCTACAGAGCAGCTCAATGCCTAGTGTCTGCACCACACTCACTAACAATGCTTCCCTCCATACTCTCAACATTTACTTCCTCCCGTTCCTCAAAACGTTTTTAAAATTTTGCTTCCACTGCAAAGTGTGTTTTGATTGTCAAAGGCAGACCTTGTAATTAGCTTTAGCTGACACTCACTCTTTATACGATGAGGATTTGTGTTGCTGTCCCTGCATCCTGAGAACTTAGGGTGAATCCCAAATCCTGGCAGCAACTCAATACACACATGTTGAAGGAACGAGCAAATCTCTTAACATTCAACAAGGCTGTCACAGAAGCAAAATTGCATAATGCTGCTATTTTCTTGCCTTGAGTCCCCATGGCTATTCTCTGCTTGAAAACTATTATTTATATTCTAAGCTCAGCTCCAATATTATCTCCTTCCAGAACATACTCAGACAGTCCACACACAATGATAGATATAAGCAGGGTATATGGACACCCTTCCTAACCCCTGTCACACCTCCTACACATTTTTCTTAAAACTTTTCATACTCTAATACATTTTCTTGACCTGCCTGTGCCACCACTAGACTCTAAAAGCCTTCAATGCTAATCTTATCTCGCTTCCATTTGTGTGCTCAGTGTTTAGCATGGTTCCTGCCTGCTCATCTACAGCTTAAAAATTGTTCCATTTGTATGCTGTGGGATGTTCTGTATGGCAAATGTGTTGCTAATAAAACACTGATTGGCCAGTGGCTAGGCAGGAAGTATAGGCAGGACTAACAGAGAATAAAAAGAACAGGAAGGTGGAGGGAGTCACTGCCAGCCACCGCCAGGACAAGCAGCATGTAAAGAGCCACGAGCCATGTGGCAAGGTATAGATTTATAGAAATGGATTTAATTTAAGATATAAGGACAGTTAGCAAGAAGCCTGCCATGGCCATACAGTTTATAAGCAATAGAAGTCTCTGTGTTTACTTGGTTGGGTCTGAGTGGCTGTGGGACTGGCAGGTGAGAGAGATTTATCCTTACCGTGGGCCAGGCAGGAAAACTCTAGCTACAAATGGCGCCAGAAGGTGGGGCAGAAATTTCCACTTAAAACCTGAGAAAGTGTAAAAAGAAGATTCTAAAATGGAGCTAAAACAGCTTCCTAGTTGTCTCTCTCAAGTTAGCTGCAGCCTGCGGGCTTGAACTACTGTATGGCGGGTTCCTGGCGTGTTTGACCTGCAGTATGGTGGGAATGAGGCATCTACAAGTGGCACATTAAGCTGAGTGGTGGATTTAGCCTTTCCTAGCACAAAACAAAAAGAAGAGGTTTCTGGACTAAACGCTGCTTTGATAGAAGCATAGACCCACAAAGGCTCCCAGAGCTGAGGGTAAACGTATCACCACCATGTTGGGAAGCTGAGGTGGGCGGAGCCAGCAGCCACAGCACCATTTCAGTCTTAGAATGCTGCAGTTTAAAGTAACAGGTTCACAATAAGACAGATTCAGATGGAACAAGACTTTAAATGCTTTAAAATGTGTGTAAAAATGTACGTAGGCTTCAAAGAGAGATAAAAAGGAATATATACAGTTATATAAAGAAATAGATAGTTTTGAAAAATGAAGTCTTTAAAGAGACAGTAAAGGTAGTATAAAATATAAGCCACGTAAAGATGGATATCACACAGAGAATCTGCATTGTGTTGTCTTTGGGATTCTTAACTGCAGAGAGATATTTGATTGTAAAGGAAGCTGAGTTAAACCAAAATGTATATTTTAAAGATACCTTGACTTCAAAATTTGGATGTAAAGATATGTTGCTTTGGAAAGGAAGCTCTGATTTTGTTTCCACAGAAAGCCAGAGGCTATGGATTTGTTCCAGATTAAGATACATCAGGTTTGACCAGCCAAGACCACCTGAAAGGTCTCCGATGACACCATGGCTCAGATGATCCAACATCCAGAACCGTTTCAAGGCAACTGGCTCAGACGATACACTCTCACGGACTACTCCATAATTCTAAAATTTTCTTTGTGTCCCCATACGATACAGCGCCCCCCCCTCCAGCAGGAAGTAGTAAGAGAAGCTACGCCCAAATTCCCAAATTATATGTAATTTATTTTAAGGTTAAAACCTTCCTTTTTGAAAAAAAAAGGTGGGGGAAGTGCTGTGGGATGTTCTGTATGGCAAATGTGTTGCTAATAAAACACTGATTGGCCAGTGGCTAGGCAGGAAGTATAGGCGGGACTAACAGAGAATAAAAAGAACAGGAAGGTGGAGGGAGACACTGCCAGCCACCGCCAGGACAAGCAGCATGTAAAGATGCCGGTAAGCCATGAGCCATGTGGCAAGGTATAGATTCATAGAAATGGATTAATTTAAGATATAAGGACAGTTAGCAAGAAGCCTGCCACGGCCATACAGTTTGTAAGCAATATAAGTCTCTGTGTTTACTTGTTGGGTCTGAGTGGCTGTGGGACTGGCAGGTGAAAGAGATTTATCCTGACCGTGGGCCAGGCAGGAAAACTCAAGCTACACTCAGACAGTCCACACACATTGATAGATATAAGCAGGGTATATGTACACCCTTCCAAACCCCTGCCACACCTCCTACACATTTTTCTTAAAACTTTTCATACTCTAATACATTTTGTTGACCTGCCTGTGCCACCACTAGACTCTAAAAGCCTTCAATGCTAATCTTATCTCGCTTCCATTTGTGTGCTCGGTATTTAGCATGGTTCCTGCCTGCTCATCTACAGCTTAAAAATGATTGTTGACTTGAACCAATTTTTCTTTCAATATTTCAAAAAAGAGAAGCAGAAAAGGTTCATTATATTTTGCATTCATAGGTATAATTTATTGAAGCTGAATTACCCTATCAACAGGAATGGAGACAGGTTTGGGGACAACTACCATGCATTTATGCCTGTGGATTTATGCCTATCACTGGATAAAACAAGAGATTTACCCCTAGTACTGAAAAAGGGAGTAGAGGTACAGGTAAGCAAATGCACACACACATACACACACACACACACACACACACACACACACACGCACCTACACACACAACTGTGCAACACACATATACATATACACACATATATATTCACATCTACATACACACATATGCATTCACACATACATGCAAACATACATACACACACAGACCCATACACACATACCTATGTACTCATTTACACACACACACACACACACACACACACACACACACACACACACAGACCGGCTCTATCCTCTCAGGTCATACTTTTGCTTATATGGAAACGTCTTCTCTGTTTGACAGAGTATGCTTCACTTGTGATTCTGTATTTTGCACCATGCTCCAACGGAAGTCTAAACAGATGTTTTGGGTCAATTTGCTCTGGCTTTGGGCAAGTGGCTTCACCTCTATATGCATGTAAATGTTTCAGAAACATGAAAAGTTAATTGTCACTCTTCCCAGAGATAACACAATATACAAAGACTTAAAGAATATTCAATACAGGCTGGACAGAGGTTGGTTAATAAAGTCCTTGGTGTGCAAGCATGGGGACCTGCTTTTGGTCCCCAGAAGCTATGCAAATGCCTGGCATAGAGCCATGTGTCTGCATTCCCAGTGCTAGGAAGCTAAAGACAAGGAAGTCCCTGGAACACAGTGGCCTATCAGCCTAAAAAATCAGTAAGGTCCAAGTTAAGTGAAAGACCCTGTCTTAAAATAGGATGACAAGGATTGAGGAAGTCACCTAAGTTGGCTTCTGGCCTCCACCTACACTAATGTAAACTTGCACACACCAAAAGAATATTGACCTAGATAGGCATCACTGTTATCAACCCTGTCTTAACCATAGTTATGGGTGGGAGTCTATCCAGCACACAGGCAGTATTTATCGTCTAGATTCATCCAAAATGGGTGGAAATATTCGTTTTTCTGCTATTTTAAGGGTTATTGGTTTTTACCTCACATCTAATGATCAAAAAAAAAAAAAAAAGAGGAAGAGATGCTAAGACAAGACCATGAGAGGCTTCCTGTCCAGTTGAGTGGATTTTTAGACTTTTAAGTTCCTGTGTCATCATCACTCACTAACCACTTGATAAGGGAATCACTTTGTTTTGCTGGTAAGGTCTGTATTTCATACTTCCAACAACATGAGCAGGAAGAAGGGAAGAGTTCCAAATTTAAGGCCCAGTTCCAGTGCTCTCAGAATCAGCCTGGGTGTGTTTATATTTTATTTCCTCTCCACACTCTTCACAATTACAGCATTCCTGGACACAGAATGAAACTCCTAAATTCAATAATACACCCAGGGAGTTCTGTTGGTAGTCAATCTTATAAGCTCAGGGTAAGTGCCTTGGAGGAAAAATAATACACACATTTAATAGAGACATAGAGCTTTCAGGTTTTCCAAATGGATCAAAAGATGTCTTTTCAATTGTAATGTATCAAGGGAAAACATCATTCCTTTGTTGTTTTGTATCCACAGTTTAATGTTGGATATAAATATCACTATACCTGAGGCAATAAGTGTAGATACACAGGTCAAACAGGTAATACTTGAGGCTCCAAATAAGCCATTCCTTAAAACAGTCAGTAATACAAAGATACATTTCACTGTTTCAAATTCTTACATGTATTGATGCATACACTCACTCTTTCACACACAAAGTCTGGATGGCCTGCAGCAGTTTCTGATGGGATGTAAGGACACAAGCAAAGAGGAATTCACAAGACACTCAACAGTAGACTTTTTTTCCAGAGATGTTTAATAAACTGAGTTTAAGTAAAAGGATATAAAGGCAGAACATCATCACTTAGTATTAAAAGAATTGAAAATTACAGAATTGAGTTGCATCAGTAAGAAAAATACAAAAATCATGATAGCTGTAACAAATTACTGTGTAACACAATGACAGCCATAGAGAAGGCTTAGTGTGAAGAGAACGTTCTGTTCTTGCAGGTAACCTGACTTCAGTACCCAACACTGGATTCAGACTGCTCATAACAATCTATAACTCTAGTTCCAGGCAATATGATGCCCTCCTGCGGCCTCTACAGGAATTGCACTTACTTGCACATGTACACATAACCTAAATTAAAAACAAAATCTTTAAAAGTTGACAATGAAGCTTCATATGTAAATAAATTTTAAGAACCAAGTTGAGTTGAAATGCAACAGTATTATATAATTTATTAAAAGTTGAACAAAATATTAGATAATATACACAATATAAGGAAGTGCATTTTCATGCAGAGGAATGGGAAATACTACCATCATTCATTCTTCTACTTTCTGATTTTTGGAAGCTATATTATTCAGTTCTTCTAGGGATTAGATTTTTTTATAATTTTAGTCTCTTTTTAAAAATTAGTATAATTTATTGTACATAGTGATGGGTTCCATTAAATAATGAATATATACAAATTAGTTTTTAAAAGTTAGTATATATTCATTGTGGATAGTGATGGGTTTCATTAAATAATGAATATATACAAATTTGTTTTTAAAATTTGTATATATTCATTATGCATAGTGATGGGTTTCATTAAAATATGCTGTCTTTTTATGTCTAGTACTCTGACCATGGTTCTCCTCCTTTAAAGCTACTTTCAAATCTCTTTTCTTCTACCAGTTTCCCTTCCATGTTGTCCTCAAATGCCAGAAAGAAATATCAGATCCAGTGTAGGTAAAGAAATACTGGTGGAAGAAAATATGGATATATATATATATATATATATATATACATACATACATACACACACACACACACATATATATATACACACACATACACACACACACACACACACACACACACACACATATGGCATATCTTTCTAAGTACCCAAAATATAGATACATGAAAATATGTATGACTTTATAAATTTATATGCAATCTAGGAAAATCAAGTGGGAAAAACCATGTGGCATTTGCCTTTCTGATCCTAGTTTATATTTCCTAATATGATGATACCCAGATGCATCTATTTCCCATCAAATGGCATAATTCCATTCTACTTTGTGGCTGAATAAAACTCCACTGTTATGCACACCATAGCTGAAGAAGTTCGACAGGAGTATGTTTAGGGAGCCATGCTGGGATAGCCCCTTCTCATAATCTTACCTCTCTGATTTTTGGCCACCATTATATTGGATATTCTCTTTTGTCACATTTTCTACCACCATGGAACTGGGCTTACAGACGGTCATAATCATGCCCCGCTATTTCTGTGGGTGTTAGGATCAGAATTCAGTTCTCTGTGATTATACATTAAGCACCACTACTCATTGCACTACCTCTCTATAACAGTATTATTTTTAAAAGCTAAAACATGCAAATAAGCCCAACATTTTGACATTTTATCCCTAGATAGAGCTATAAAGAACACATAACATGCACATTTCTTAGATTTATAAAGGAATTAAATTCTGTTCTGTATACTAATAACATGAGTTAATCTTGACAAGATGTACTTACCTGGATTTGGAATCACACAACTGTGATCTTGGTACTTGACAGACTGAGGAAATAGGCCTGCTTGGATTACATAATTGAAGTAAAGTTAGAGGGACATAGGTAAACAGGAAAAGCAAAAGTGGGCTTCTTGAGGTGGCAATTTCTTGTTCCCAGAAAATATTGCAAGGAGAAAGAGCAGGAAGGCATGGGCATACACATCTAAACAAGATGTAAAACAGGAAGGGGAGGAGTCAAGGGCCCTATAAAACACTCAAACTGGCATTCCTTCAGTGAATTCCAGCCTTAGGGCCTATACCACACTGAAGGAATAGAGTGGTTACTTTTACTTTTCTTCCAGATTGGTCTTCCACCTTTCAAGATGTTGAATTCTTTGTTCAATGAAGACAAGCTTAGAAAACACCTAGACAACTACCATCAGGCCAGTTATGTAATGAGACCCTCACTCAGATAGACAAACAACAACATCAATAGACCATTCTAGGCTACATAATGAGGCCCTGACTCAGAGAGACAACATCAGAGGAACAAAGAAGATACTGACACCTGGTAAATGGACATAGTCACACACAAAAGGACAAATGAGGTATGATTATATTACATACGGTCTCTAGAGGAGGTAGAGCCATAGAGACAGAAAACAGAGAGGAAAGGATGGAAGCCTGTGGTTAGGAGGTTGCATTTAGTTAGGAGAGGCCTGTTTGGGATGCTGAAAAGGTTCTAGATATGCAGAGTGGTTGTATAAAGTGTTGAATGTTCTTAGCACATTCTAAATGGCTGAATGATCAGAATAACAAAGAGTTGTGAAATATTATTTTAAGATATTTTACATTTATGCTGTGGAACATATGTTTAAATGATGCAAAGATATGTTAAATTGTTTTATGTTGTTTTTGTTTAACTCTGTGAAACTGTGTTGCTTTGCTTGTATAAACCACCTGATTGGTCTAATAAAGAGTCAAACGGCCAATGGCAAGGCAGCAGAATGGATAGGCAGTGCTGGCAGACAGAGAGAATAAAGAGGAGGAGAAATCTAGGAAGAAAGATCTAGGAACAAGAGAAGGAGGAAGACTTCAGGGGCCATCCACCCAGCTAAGCAACCAACCATGGAGTAAGAAGAAAAGACATAAAGAAATAGAAAAAGGTAGAAGTCCAGAGGCAAAAGATAGATGGGATAATTTAAGAAAAGCTGGCTAGAAACAAGCCAAGCTAAGGCCAGGCATTTATAAGAAAGAAAAAGTATTTGTGTGTGTTTATTTGTGAGCTGGGTGGTGGGCCCCCAAAAGAGTAAAAGAGTTAAAAAATAACCAACAACAGCAGGGTTTGTATCATTTGCATTCAACTAAGAAAAGGAAAGACACTTCTTTAAAAGGTGGTCTAAGAAGAGAGTCACAAATAAGTGAGTTTGCAAACCAAGGTAAGAAACTACACAGAAATAGAGCAAGGAACTGAGTACCCCATGAGGAAGGAACCAGAAAGGAAGAAAAGGCTATATTATTAGAAGGGCTGTGTTTCCTCTAATCAAGAATGTCACAGCTGGGCAGCAGCGGTATATGCCTTTAATCCCAGCACTTGAAAGGCAGAGGCAGGCAGATCTCTGTGAGTTCAAGGCCAGCCTGGTCTACAAAGTGAGATCCAGGACAGGCACCAAAACTACACAGATAAACCCTGTTTCAGGGCTGGAGAGATGGCTCAGAGGTTAAGAGCACAGACTGCTCTTCCAGAGGTCCTGAGTTCAATTCCCAGTAACCACATGGCAGCTCACAACCATTTATAACGAGATCTGGTGCCCTCTTCTGTCATGCAGGCAGAACACCGTGTGCATAATAATTAAATAAATCTTAAAAAAAAAAAAGAAACCCTGTCTCCAAAACAAAACAAAAAGAATAAGAGAATGTCGAAAGTTGAAAGTAAAGAAGCTGGAAAGGATATATGGGAGTGTTTGTAGGAAAAAAGGGAGGAGGGGAGAAATGTAATAAAATAATCTCAGAAAGAAAATCCTCATTTCAAAACCATGGTTTATTTTGAACACATACTATCTGAAAGTTACTATTGCAAACAGACATGTCAATGTAATTGCCAGAGTCCAGCTTAGGGAACACAGGGTTGGAGTCAGAATGGTAGCTAAGAAGAGAAAGAGCAGATGAAAACAGAAAACCACTTTCCATTGTAAAGATGGCAGAACTCTCTGATGGTTTTGCTGCTGGTTAGAGAGGCAGGAAGGATCCTCTCAACTACTCCTGTCCCCACCCCCAAAAATCACACACTTAAGTAACAAAGAAAATAGGGAAGATTAGTAAAGACATTTCAGGCATTCCTCCAACTTAAAATATCATCTGATATGAATAAAATACCAACAACTTAATGACAGCTGCTTCTTGGATAAAGCTTGAACAGATGGGAGGAAAAGGAAATGACAAGTGTTGCACTTCCTGTTTAGTTACTTGTAGTGACAGATCACTTAAACAATGCAGCAATTCTAGAAGAACTTCTCAGGAGCTGTGCAGAGGGTACCCTCTTAAATCCCAAGGTGCTCTATCTGCTGTTGGAGCATGAGAACATGGCTGGTGGTGCAGGCTAGACACAATAACTCACTTGGGTGGTATCAGGCTTAATGGGTTTTTCTGTCCAGATAACAGGAGTTAAATCCCCAAGAAGAGTTGGAGATCAAACTCAAAGCTGTATCAGGTTCTACATAGAGCGTGGCAGGTCATCATTCCATGGAGGGGTGCAGAGCAGCATAGTGATACAAGGATAAGATTTGGATTCCCTAAGGATCCCTAAAACCATATAAGAAAAGGAACCTGTGCTCTTCCCATCCCACATGAGTTACTTTTCTTGTTGCTGTGGTCAAATACCTGACAGAAACTAACTCAAAGTAGGAAGGGTTTATTTCTACTCAAGGATTGAGAGTTCGTTCCATCATGATAGTTAAGCTGTGATGGCAGAAGTGAGGTAGCTATTCACATGGCATCCACAATCAGGAAGCAGAGAGAGATGAATAATGAGCATTCATACTCAGCTTGCTTTTTCTTTTTTTTTCAGCCCAGAACTCTAACCCATGGAGTAGCACTATCAACAATTAAGCTGGGTCTTCATACCTCATGTAATCTAATCTTGAAAAATGCATCTCAGATATTCCCAGAGACAGGTCTTTTCAGTAATTCTAGATCCTATCAATTTGATATAAATAGTAAACACCATTCTTGTCTAATCTCATGAATTTATGAAATCCTATGAGGAAATGAGGCTTAGAATTCACCTGAAAGGAGAATCAGATGATATGTGTGGCTATGGAGAAAACCATCAGTCTTAGCTAAGAGAGGGAAAGAGAATGATTCTTGAGAGTAGAAACAAGGGAGAAGAAAAATCCCTTGGTCCCAAGGAGCAAATGAACCAGAGCCACAAATGGAAGACAGCTTTGTATATCGATCCATTCTTACATTTAGCTAAAAGTAGTTCTCCTGATGAATCCCAGGCTCTTAGGCTATTTAACCACTTAACTATTGACAAAGCAAGTCACTTCTTAAACATTCATTTCCATTTAGACTTCCCAATTATAATGGTTAATGCTTTGGGTCTCTTTCTGCATGTGCTATGCATGCGATCTGGATAACTTCAATTGTTTTATTTCTAATTTTATTGGCTGTTTATAGTGTCACCTGTAGGATGCAGACAATGTCTGGGATGCTCCTTCTCTTGCAGCTGAACCTCAGCTCCTTTCTCTAAGAGTAAACAAAGTGGAATGAACTGCAAGAGCATTTGCCCTCTATTTCCCAATGGAACCCGATGTCTAGAAGGAGTGCTAACTTTCAATGTTGGGCATGACTTAAGTTCAAGACCAAAATGCACCTAGCACTCAAGAAAGCCTGTATATCAAATGCCAACATGTTGTGGTCAAATCTGCACTAATTGTTCTAAGTGGGTGTGGAAGGAACCAGTGGGCACAGCACTTAAATTCAAACAGATTTCCCCAGTATGGTGTGACTTAAAATTCAGTCCTTTATCTGATGCTGATGCCTGGCTTTGCCACTGTATTAACCAAGTAAAGCTCAGCCGATTCTATTTTACCTATCTCACTACTGACTTTGCTCCCATCATATTTGTATGACAATATTTCTCTTCTCCCCAGGCCTGAAGTTTGTAAGCACCATTTATTGAGTTTCCACAGTATGTATAGCACTCAGAGAGATGTATGGGTATGAATCCCAGCAGGATCCTCTAAAGGAGATACTGAGTAAATTATTATTTAATTAAAACTCAAATCAAGGCTGAAGATAAAATGACTGTCTGAGCACTTGGATGGTCCCTGCCTGGACTGATTAGAATGTAATTATATACAACCATGGACAAAACACTTCACTGGAATATAGGTGGCCATAAAGGTGACAAGCTCCACATAATGACTATTTTAAATCAAGGGAGAGTGATAGCTAATCTGATGGAGGCTTCCTCACAGTGTGAAGGTAAAATGGTATAAAAACAGCTCTCAACTCTGGCCAAGGTGAAGGCAGCTGAATTGTTGCGAAAGTGTCCTGAAGGAGACCTTCAGCAATACCATCTTGATTTTCCTTTTCCTGGCCATGAAGTGGCTGGATTGTAGATGAAATAATGAAAATTTAAGCAGTGGTTGTATATGGAGGTTGTAAACTGAACTTGGAGTCAAGCACATACAGTCTTTGTGTCCGTGAGTACATGTGCATGCACTCACAAGTTTCTGCTGTCACATGCAGCTTTTTCAATGTCCTGTTCTTTAACATGGACTTTGGGTCTAGAGTTCAGGTCCTTGTCATTACCTAGCAAGAACAAACCTGAGCCACCTACAGTCTCAGCTGACATCGTCAATCTTAGCTGTGCCATTTACTTTCAAAATGACCTCTGGCAATGACTTCAGTTTTATGATAGTTTCAATAGATGTAATAGATGTGTATATATGTTGTACATGCAATTAAACACACACACACACACACACACACACACACACACACACATATGGATAGACATAGATATGTTGTCCTGGCATAGCTTTATGAGATTGATAATAAAATATTCAGTATTCTATCATAACATGTATGTGATAGATTAGGCTCCAAATAAACAGTAGTGTTAATTACTGTCATGACTATGAATAATTTTGTTAAATTCAATATCGTCACAGTGAAAACTTTCTGTTACACTAATGTAACTTTCTGTCACATTAAAACCCAAAGACTTAGAAGTTTGCTTGGAACATCTCCTAGGGCAGCCTTAGTGTGTCTTAATAAAACCCATTTAACATGTGCTGTTATTTCATTTCTATTACATATTTTATTAAGTAAATTTATTACAATAATTGTACAAGGACCCTGTAATAATAGAAAATCAGCTCTATACAAAGACACATTCACCTTAACTTTATAACATTACCAATTCTTTACCAGAACTGTGTATACCACCTGAGCATCACCAAGCCATCCCTCCAGAAGCCCTGTTGATCACAGATACCACACCAGGTACTTATTGTCAGGCACTGTGTTCATGTCTACATTTATATTATTGCTAGTGATATCATCAATAATCATCTGACATATTTATTTTGGGGATATTTTAATATATCTCTGGCTTGCCTCATCCTTGCTATGTAGCTGAGGATGACCTTGAACATCTGATATTTCTTGCTGAAACATGAAGTAGAACAGGAAGAATCTACCAATGACCTTGGTGGAAGGTAAGAAATCAGGTAAGGAATGATAGGAGTTTCCACATAGACAACAAAGCTTGTGAGTGCTATGAGATTTGGCACCCATCTGGGGTCATGGATCACTCCCACTGGACTCCCCACAGTCTCAATCCTCTATATAACGTCAAGTTGCTGAATCAGCACTCTATTTTCAAACTTAAAAGAAGACATCAAAATATAGACAAGAAAGGTCAGAGACAATCATTCTCATTTTCTTTCAGGAATAAACACCCAATTTTACTATTGTCTCATTTTGAAAGGATAAATTAAAAAGAGTAAAACAATATTATTAGACCAAAAGAAATCTCCTCTGTGTCAAAGGAACAAAACAACAATCCAAGGCAAAAGTCCATGTTTTCAGCAGACTGACAGTCTAGAAGAGAAGTACACTTTAAGCAGCATCTGCTGGTATCTTATTCAAATTTATGGAGCATGGGTGCTATAAAATGAGAGATGAGATAGGATAACAGTGTGGGGTGAGAAGCTAATTGAGAGACAAGCAGAAATTAAAAAGCAAAGCAGCTAGATAACATAAAGGAAGCCTGTTATAAAACCAAGTATGTACCAGCACAATTATAAAAAATACCCATTACGTTAAAGAAAAAGACAACTGCAAAAGCACATTAAATGATATGGTGGACATTTGTGTGGGCTTGAACTTAAGTGCCTTGGAATTTGAGGAAGGGTCCTCCAAAAGAGAGGGCAAAGTGTTGTTCCCCTTTAGAATTTTGAAGGAGGTGAATCATATCCCCATCTTTCTCCTAGTTAAAAAGAAGGGCCAGTTTGTTCTAGGTTGGACAAGTAGGTAACAATACACATAATTTGAGTCAGGAGACAGCCTCACATACAGCGAGGTGATTTAGGAAGAGATTTCTGGAGTGCAGGCATTTGTCAGTGGTAAAATGAGGATTCTGAGGAGCAGTGCCCACAGGACAGAGCCAGGAGTCTGTTAGTGAGACATTGTGACCCCGGTGCATGCTCAGCACTAGTGCTTCCTGTAAAGTGATCCAGGTGATTGGTTCCTGCCAATGCTCTGCTGGTTTTTACCCCAATCACTCAGTTAAAGAATGACGAGAGTGTCTGGGCATGCTTTCTACAAATGCCTTTCCGGAAAGCCTAATTCTGTAAAAATAATTTTAATATATTCAATTTTATTTTTTTAGCTATATGTAGAATATTTGCCTGTGTGGAGTATGGACACATAAGTGAAGTTGTGTTTGAAGGCCCGAAAGGGGTATTGGATCCCAGAAAAGGAAATTACCTGTGATTATGAGCCATCCTGTGTTGGTTCTGTGAATCTAACTGGTCCTCTATAAGAGTAGTATGTGCTCTTAATGCTCAGTCACTTCTCCAGTTCCTCAAAATGATTTGAAAATAATTAACATTTCTTAAACCCAAGGAAGTTGAATGGGTCAAATGACTCTGGAGATGATTTTTGTTTTCAGGAATTTAGAGTAATATGCAAAGTTGAGCTTCTATTATAAAGAGAGACAATGGACATGCAGTGTTTATCTGAAAATAAGGCTAAATGCAATCAATAAGCAAAAGTATGCTGTAGCAGAGCTTTCTAAGGGTAGAAAATAACATGGAAATTTACAAACTGAAGAGGCCTATTAGGTACTGAAGCATCTAGTTATAAGGTCACAATATTTATTTGTGCATACATGTACATGTTGATGTCTGCAGGTGGACATGGACATGTGTGATTAGAGAAATCAGAGGTCAATATTGGATATCTTCTTCAGTTACTATCTACCTTATCTTTTGAGACAAGGCCTCAAACTGAACCTGGGTTACTGTTTCAGCTAGACTGGCTAGTCATCAAATCACAGGAATCCTTCTTAATCTATTTCCCTGGCACCTGGATGACCAGCTTGGAACACAGTCCCAGTACTGTGAGTTTTAACCTGTGTTCTGGGGATTGAACTCAGGTCCTCATTCTTGTATGACAAATATTTCTCCAGCTGAGCCATCTCTTTGTAGACCCCAGAATTTAATTTTTAAACAATTTGAAAATATGTTATTCCTAGACTGAATACATGAAGAAATGGTAGGACAAAAGTATTTGAAAAATAGTGTGTGGGATGCAGTGAGGTTGAAAACTTCAGATAAAATAGAATTAACCAGATTTCTTTAGTGTACAGCCTCTCAGCCTCCTGATACCATAATTTTAAATATAAGATTGTGTGTGTGAGTGGGGGTAAGTGTGTGTGTGTGTGTGTGTGTGTGTGTGTGTGTGTGTGTGTGAGAGAGAGAGAGAGAGAGAGAGAGAGAGAGAGAGAGAGAGATTGTCTCCAGAAGCCCTAAGGGAGCATCTGATTCCCTGGATCTGCTGTTACAAGCTGTTGGGAGCCTTTTGATACAGGTGCTAGGAACCAAATCCTGGGCCTATCAAGAACAGAAAGCATTCTTAACTCCTGAGTCTTTTCTCCAGCCCCATGATATTCTAGCTCTTCTCATCATACTTCATGAAGAATATTCCATTTTCCAAATTGTTGGTACACAGAGGCATTTTCCAAATATGCTTTCAGAGTATACTGTTTCATCAAAAAATATCAGTAAGTAGTAAAATAAATATGTAGGTTTTTGTGAAAAACAAAGGTTCTGAGGTCCAGTATAAAATTTTTGGTTTGATGAGTTAGCTCGATGAGTAAAGAGCATGAATATATAAAGTTAGGCACAATAGTACACATGTCTGTAACTCAGTGCTGCCATGGCAACATGGAACATGGGAGGCAGAGGCAAGAGTGTCTCCAGAAGCTTATAGGCCAGCAGGCCTGGGTGCATGGCAGAGAACAGCAAGAGGCTGTTCTAAAGCAAGGCAGAAGATGAGAATGGACAGACAAGACTGCTTTCTGACCTATGCGTGTGTGCGTGTGTACGTGTGCGTGCGTGCACACACATGCATGGACACACACACACACACAAACACAAATGCACATACTCAGATGTATGTCACCTTCTCATCATGCACACACTGACAGGAATTTTTTAAAAAGCATTAATGATATAATTATATTATGATTTCAAAAATAAATCTAAAAAATGAAGAAAAATACATTGTATGAAATCGCAAAGAATTAATAAAATATATTGTTAAGAATGTATTAAAATCTTGAGGCACCAGGCATAACAATTCCAATACCTTACGGAAGAAAAATTTCAGTGACATTAGGTTTCCCTGCAGCATCATTTTCAGGAAAGCAATTAAACCATTTGTGAATTTTGAGACAAATTAGCTTTCACAAAAAACATTCTCATAAGCCAAGCTGTCATTCATATGAAAGAGTTAGATGAGGACATTCTCAGACTGGGATGTCCTTAACAGAAAATCCATCTACTGTCCCTGTAATTTCCTGATCCATGAAAGATAAGCACAACTCATTCCAGATAATCAAATAAGGGCTTCATATGGACTGCCAATGCTTTCTGCCATGATGAATCTGTGAAACTGTTAGCCAGCCTGTCTTAGGGCTTTATTGCTGTGAAGAGACACCATGATCACAGCAACTCTTATAAAGAAAATCATTTAATTGGGGCACACTTACAGTTCAGAGGTTTAGTCTATTATCATCATGGTGGGAAGCATGGCTGCTCACAGGCAGACGTGGTACTGGAGAAGTAGCTTGAGAGTTTTACATCTGGATCTGCAGGCAGTAGGAAGTGAGTGGCACACTCTGCATGGCTTGAGCAACTTAGATCTCAAAGCCCACCCTCAGAGACACACTTCCTCCAAAAAGGCCACACCTACTTCAACAAGGCCACACCTCCTAATAGTGCCAATCTCTATTGGCCTAGGGGGAATATTTTTTTTCAAACTACCACATTTTACTCCCTGGTCTCTAGAGGCTTGTAGCCATATCATAATGCAAAATACTATTAGTGCAACTTTAAAAGTCTCCATAGTCTATAACAGTCTCAAAGTTGTTTAAACATTCAAAGTCCAAAGTTCCTTCCAGGACTCATGAATCTCTTAACTGTAATCTCTGCAAAATCAGAACACACATGACCATTCCAAAAGGGAAGACAGGGAGAACAGTGAGGAAATAATGGACCAAAGCAAAGCTGAAATCCAGCTGGGCAAACTCCAGACTCTGTACATCTCTGTATCTGATGTCAGAATGCTCTTCAGATCTCCAACTCCTTTCAGCTTTGTTCACTGCAACCCGCTACTCCCTCTTGGGCTGGTTCCACTCCCTGTTAGCAGTTCTCCTCAACGGGTACCCCATGGCTCTGGCATCTCCAACATTTTGTGGTCTCCAAGACAATCTAAATTTCAATTTCATAGCTTCATACAATGGCCTCTCTAGGCCTCCATGCAGGACCTTCAATGGGTTTCCTTAGCCATGGAGGGAGATTCCATAACCCCTTTCTTCTATCCTTGACTCTAAGCCACAACCATGTGGCAAAGCTGCCAAGTTCTGGTGGTTGCTGGGGCTTGAACACAGTTCCCTCATTCAATATCTTCACCAGCTTTCTGTTTTTGATGGTTTTCTGCACTAAGCTTAGCTATCCTGATACTAAATCCATGGCCTCATGATACTCATGATACGAGATCATGCTGGCCTCAAACTCAGAGATCTGCCTGCCTCTGCTTTTGGAGTGCTGGGATTCAAGGTGTGCATCACTATACCTGGCTCTAAGCTTTTCTTTAATTCTTTTCACACATTGAAAGCTTAGCTGGGTGGGATCTTGCCCTAAAGTCACTACTCTCTTTATTCCATTTAACATCAGGATTTTTTTTTAAAATCTGTTCATCTCCTTGAACACAGGATTAGCTAAATTCCATTTCCTGGTGCCTCTTTTTTCCTTGAACTTTACATTTGTATTTTTCCTTGCTTGGCTTACTCCTTTTCATTATAGATCTTTGTAAGAGTGAACACTAATAACCACATGACAGAGTCAATACTAGGTTTTCTTTGAAATCTCCTCTGCCAGCACAATTAATCCAAATCTCTTCACTTTAGCCTCAGGCAGATTATTCAGACAAGGGAAAAGAACAGTCACATTCTTCACTAAACTATCACAAGAATGATCTCTAGGCCACATACTAATACTCTTCTCCTCTGAATCCTCTTGAGTCAGGCTCCCACAGTTCAAATCACCACTGTCTTCCATGTTCTTACTAGGATGGCTCAGTAGGTTTCACTTAAAGCATCCAATTGCTTTTCTAATCCAAAGTCCCAAAGTCCACATTTCTCTAAATAAAAGAATGGTCAGGCCTATCACAGTAATATCCCAGTCCCTAGTACCAACTTCTGTCTTAGTTACAGTTCTTTTTCTGTGAAAAGACACCATGACCACAGCAACTCTTATAAATAAAACTTAATATAGGTTGACTTACAGTTCAGAGATTTCATCCATTATCATCATGGTGGCATGCAGCAAACATGGTACTGGAGCGGTACATGAGAGTTCTACATCTGGATCCCTAGGCAGCAGGAACTGACACACTGGGCATGGCTGGAACACCTGAGACCTAAAAACCCATCCCCAGTGACACCCTTCCTTCAACCAGGCCACACTTCCTAGTAATGCCATTCTCTTTTGGGCTATGGGGGCCATTTTCATTCAAACCACCACACAGTGGAAATTAAATGCTTTTCTTTATAGAGCTTACAGGGTCATGGTGTCCCTTTACAGCAATAGAAACCCTAGCTAAGACAGTATGTGATGCTATTGTATTAGCTACTTTTTCATTGCCCTAATGAAATATCCAACAAGAAGCAACTGAAGCAAGGAATGACTTCTTTCGGGTTCACAGTTAGATGGTATACAGTACATGATGGTGACTAATGACCATACCTCATCAAAAGTGTGATGTCACATTGATTCCATCTGTACTCAGGAAGCAGAAAATGGAACTTGGCTATAAAACAAGGCCCACCTTCAATGACTCACTTCCTCCAATAAGGCACCAGCTTCTAATTGTTACACAACCTCTCTAGACAGCACTGCCAGTCAGTGGGGGATCAAGTGATACAACATATGGGCCATATAGACAGTTCACAATCAAACCATCATTGACATCACACACACAGACACACACACACACATACACACACACACACATACATATATATATAAAACACCATTGATGGTGGTAAATCTATTGGCATATCAACAAGTGAGGCCACCATAAACACTTTACTTCTGGGGACCTTAGGAAGATGCAACAATGGTTTGTTCATAAGCTCATGGCTAAGAAAAGAATGAGGTGAGTATTAAATATTACAATCAGTGTTTACTCAATGCTGTAGATTTTATTTTTAATTCTCTCTGTGTGTGTGTCTTTGCATGTATATGTACACATGTACACAGTGCCCACAGAGGCCAGAAAGAGGTGTTAGATCCTCTGGACCTGTAGTTATGAGCTACCCAATGTGGATGCTGGGAAACCACCTCTGGTGCTCTGCAAGAGCATGGTCATAACTGCTCTTCCATCTCTCTAGCTCCTCTTTATATAACCTCGAAGATGACCCAAAGACAAAACATGGAGGCTTGCTGAAGCCACACATTTAGATAACATAGTGCTGGCAGTTCTAGATAATATACAATATATGGAAGAAATTCAGGCCCATCTCCCTAAGACCTTTTAAATTTGAGGTGGATTTGAGCTCACATAGAAATATTACAGATAAATTTTTATTTTAATGACATTTTACACTCTTTAAAAATGTTACAGAAAAGCATAAAGATACTTTAAATTAATAAAACAACATGCTGGCAAGCTCCAGGGTGTCAGTGGGTAAGCAGATGGTAAGAGTACAATGTGGGCTATTCTGGCTTCTCCTTAGCACTTGCTTTTAGAATCTCTTCACCATATGCAGTGATACCACCAGCACTCTGTTTTTATCCTCTGTTAAGGAAGGGAGGCAGTCATAACAGACTTGTGTATTCATATGGCTTCATCAGAGTCATTGATGGTTAACAAGGTTAGTCTCAATTTGGTGTTGACAACCAAACCAAAAGTCAGTGAATTGTGGATGCCAGGATACAAGTATATATACATAATTCCTTTTCCCTGTTTTGATTGTATTGAATTAGATATTTTGACTTCATTCTTTGCTCTGATTTGAATAGCAATGCTATTAAATAATTAAAATTATATAGCATACGAATATAGTATTATATTCAATATTAAGACATTTCAAATTTCACATGTACATTATGTATATGTGTATGCATGCATATATGGTGATACATTATTTAATATTGTAACTCTCAGAATTAAAACTAAAACATATTGGCCTAGGGATATGGTTTAGCTGGTAAAGTACTTGCTGTTCAAGTACAATGACTTTAGTTTGGATCTCCAGGATTTAGGAAAAGAAAGACACAGTACTCTACATCCTTAAAGCTGGAACTCCTGAGGTGAGAAGAGAGCTGGAGACAAGAGAATTCTGGAAGCTTGCAGGTGTATGCAGCAGCAAATGAGAGAACTTGTCGCAATCAAGGTGCAAGGTGAAGATGAGCACCCAAGGTTGTCTTCTGACTCCACTAACAGACTGTGATACTTGCACAGTTCCCTCACATACACACTCACATGCATGGATAAAAATTAGTAAAATTAAATGCAAACATGTACATGTTATGTAAATGGACAAGTTGGAGATGATGATGCTTCCCAGTAATGCCTAGGAATGAGATGCCCTTTCATGCTGTGGGAAAAAGAAAGAGTTGTTGCTTTTGGTTTTCAGAACTTTGTGTAATGGTTGTATTCTTGTGCTACCTTTGGAATTTTTTCCGTATTCATGAATGTATATTCATATACCTCATTATAAGCAACAGCCTTGTTACAGAGATATAGTAGGAATATAAAAGTATAATCTTATTCACTAAAATGTCAGCTCTTCTCTGTGGTGGTATTGTGTTCGCCAAAATATTGTGTACCTTAATAAACTTATCTGGGGTCAGAGACAGAGCAGCCACAATGTTAAACAGAGGTTAGGGAGTGGTAGCACCACACCTTTAATCCTAGCATTCCAGAGGCAGAAATCCATGTGTTCAAGGATACACCCAAGCATGGTGACCAACGCCTTTAATCCCAGAAAGCACGCCTTTAATCCCAGGGAGTGGTGGTAGAAAGCAGAAAGGTATATAAGGCGTGAGGACCAGAAACTAGAGGCATTTGCCCATAGAAGCATTTGGCATGGTTAAGCATTTAGGCTGGTTAAGCATTCAGGCTTCTAGCAGCAGTTCAGCTGAGACCCATTCTGGATGAAGACTCAGAGGCCTCCAGTCTGAGGAAACAAGACCAGCTGAGGATCCAGCGAGGTGAGATAGCTGTGGCTTATTCTGTGTCTCTGACCTTCCAGTGTTCACCCCAATACCCGGCTCAGGTTTGATTTTATTAATTAGAACTGTTAAGATTCATGCTACACTTCTCCCTTGTGATTGGTGGAATCCAATAAGACATAGTGTTCAGCTTCTCTCTGAGGGTCTTTAAAGCTGTGACTTTGCTGACTGGGAATGTTTCTGAAGAACAAAACTACATATTACATTATTCTCAAAAAGGTAAGTTCATAGTTCTACATAAATTCCAGGAGGGAGGAAGACCTTGCCTAAAGCACCTTCTACTAAAAAAAATAAAAATAAAAATAAAAAAATCTATCTGTCGTCTATCTATCTATCTATCTATCTATCTATCTATCTATCTATCTACCTACCTACCTATCTATCATCTATCATCTTTCTTTTACTTATTTATTGTGCATGTAAGCGTATGCTCTATGACACATATGTGGAGGTCAGAAGAAAACTTGCAGGACTCACTTTTTTCCCCTTCCACTAAGTAGGTCCCAGGGGTCAAAGCCAAGTCTTTAAGCTTCATGGTAAGAGTATTTAAATATTCAGTTGTAGCAGGAATCTTAGAGAGTCTTATTAATGAAATCAAACCTGAGGCCAGTTATTGGGGTGAACACTGGAAGGTCAGAGAGACAGAACAAGCCACAGCTAACCTCACCTGGCCAACTTCTCAGCTGATCTTGTTTCCTCAGACTGGAAGCCTCTGTGTCCTCATATCCGAATGGCTCTCAGCTGAACTGAGCTGCTCAAAACCTAAAAGCTTAACCAGCCAAATTCTTAACCAGCCAAATGCTGCTAGTTTCTGGTCCTCACACCTAATATACCTTTCTGCTTTCTACCATCACTCCCTGGGATTAAAGGCTCACTTTCTGGGATTAAAGGCATGTGTCACCATGCTTGGCTGTATCCTTGAACAGATGGAGTTCTGCCTCTGGAACGCTAGGATTAAAGGCGTGTGCTACCACTGCCAATTCCTAAGTATCTAGTGGCTTTTCTGTTCTCTGACCCCAGATAAGTTTATTAGGGTACACAATATTTTGGGGAACACAATACCATCACACTCAGTCCTCTTTCTGGCTCATATTTTACCTTCAACCTCGGTGTTCTTTTCAGATTATCTTTGGCTGCTAGACCATGATACCTCCCTATCTCAGTTACCTATCTAGTATCTTTTCTCAGACTTGGAATCAATAATCCTGGTTCCTTTACGTTGTTCTTAATCATTGTTTTGGACACATGTTTTCAATTTGTTTGCATGATCTGCTTCTGCATTTCCACAGGGCATTGAACATCAATTTATGAAAACATTAAGTATTCATTTGTAATTGTCATTTTGTTCTTTAGGATCTACCGTTACCTTTAGCCTGTGGATATAAATACACAACCACCACATGTTACCACATTCTGGCAATTAGAGGTGTGTGTGTGTGTGTGTGTGTGTGTGTGTGTGTGTGTGTGTGTGTGCCTGCTTGGGCAGGCTGGATGTCAACACCTAAGGCCTTTAAATTTTTATTAACATATATTAAATATACATGATAATGGATTTCAACATGACAGTTTCATACATGTATATGATATATTTTGATTGTATTTCTCCCTTATCACATTCTGTTATTACATACCCACTCCTGCTGATTCTGTTATCATCTAGTCTCCTTCTGCTTTATGGCTTTTTTTCCCTCTTTTTATCTTTTATTTTTTATGGTAACAAGAGTTTCATTAAAGGTGCCTACAGGACCATGGATAAAGGATTATTTACAAGAACATGGGTAGTCAACCAGAGGCTACACCAAGTTAGAAAGTGTTTTCTGCCCTGTTGTATTACATTATTCCTGGAGAGCTGTGAACAAATGTTTACACACCCAAGATAGGGAGCCTACAAAAAAACAAAACAAAAAAACAAAAAAGTATGGATACCACCAGAGTTCAGCCTGGTGAAACAAAGAGTTTTGCTGGGGTTACTTACAAGAGTATAGGTGAGGGGTTCTTTATGGGAGCAGAAAAGACTCAGACTGCTAAGTCAGCAAAACCCACGCTAGAATGGATCATGGCTCACAAAGCTGAAATCCTGGATCTCATTGTACAACTTGCATGTTGTTTGATAAGTTGGAGAGAGTTTCTTCCAGGCAGCTCAGAGGGTCTGAGAGTGTCTTTGAACAGTCATTACTGCTTATATATGTTTGAGGGTGAGAGGGAGCTAGTGAGTCTCATGAGTTTCAGGGATTTTCTGAGGTTTTTGAGTTGTTTGGTTCCTGAACTTAGGGGTTTCCCTGTAGGATGGAATGCATTACTTTGAAGGAAATGTTGACAGAACATACCCCAGCCCCTGATAACTGCCTTCAGAGTCTTAGAGGTGGAAACAACATAAGAGCTCCTTCTGAGCAATTAACTGTTAACTGTTTGTCAATCCTCAGGGAGGGATGGGGCCTTTGAAGTCCTCCTCCTGCCATGACTGAATGTTGAAGACTGCAATCCTGTGATGGTCTTGTGTACAGGTAATCAACTGCAGAAAACTGAAGTGTGCTATGGCGATGTGCACATCCAGGGTGTAAGAAGTTGAATAAGTAACTATTTCTCATGTCCAGTCATCCAAATATAATGTCAAAGTAGTATTCGTCCCCAAAGTAATTACTAACTAGATAATAGCTAGTAACTGATTTTAAAATGAATAAAAACATCAGACTGTTCCTCTCTAAGCTCTCTGAAATAACTTCTGGAAGCTGAAGGAAGAGAGAGGAAGAACAAACAGACTATGTAAAAATGGAGTCATAGCATATCACCACACACCAGGCAAACATAACCCAAACTGAAGAACTGTTTTCAAGTAGATGTGAAGGTGTTTAGATGTCTAGATGTGAAGATGCGAAGGTTCCTAGGAGCACTATGTAATTCAGAAGAGATACAGTGTTGACAGTGTCATCTGTTAGAATAAAGGAGATACGTGCTTTAAAATGGAAAACAAAACAAAACAAGAAACTTAGGTTCTCTTCTTATTTTTCAATCAAAGATATGCAGTCAAAAATCAGGTACAGAGAACAACACAGCAGTAAACTTTAGAAAACTAGGATGTTTTCATGGAATGAAAGACAATCTGCCTTTAAAAGTAGAATTCCTATTCAACAGGGCACCAGAAAGAGCCATTTAGAATAAAGCATGAGAAAAGACCCTGGAAAAGGAGCAGTCCCCTGCACCCATGCTGAGGGGAGCAGCAGCTGGGGCTGGCAGGACTTCAGCTGTGGTCTCGTCCTTTCCTCCTGTTTGAATGCAGCTGTCAGACAGTGGCCACACCCCTGCCCACCCTTTCGTGTGGGAGAGTGAAACGCAGGTCCGGTACACAGATATCCCTGAATTTAAAGTTGAACAGTGCTGTAACATGCTGTGACTCTGGGGATCCACAGAATAAGTTGCATGCATATTTAGTGGAGGAAGGATGTACGTGGTTTGGTCAGGAATGGTATGAAGTAAATTGCCTCCATCAGCCACAAATTCTGTCCAGTTTATATAGATGAATTTTGACTGGTGACTTTTCTCTCCTCCAGTTCAGAGATGATGTCTTGTTTCCACTTTTGCACGTAGACCGGCTTGGCTCCTGTACTTGAGCAACACTGTTTACCAATATTGTCAATAAGCCGTATTTCAGACGGGCCCCTTTATTGCCTTTCAGCTTCTCATCTCAGGTTTTTTTTTGTTTTTGTTTTTGTTTTTGTTTTTGTTTTTAAAGAGTGCTTGTCTTGGCATCTCCATGTACAGAGAACAATCTAACCATGGCAGGCTGTATGGAGAAGGACCTGAGGTCCCCAAATCACAACCAGTAAGAGCTGCTGGTGTGAGTACAAGTCTCCAGATGAATCTTCTAACAGTTTCTTTCAAAAGTCCAAAAGAAAGCAGTAGAGCATTCACCAGGCAGGTGAGAGACCCTGGGCGGAATAATGGAGGGTTACGTGACACATCACTGACCCAGCAGTCACAGGTATGTGTGCCAATGTGTGTGCGTGCACACATTTGTGTGCATGTATGTATGAGTGTGTATGTGGTGATCTTTTGTTTGTGATCTGACAAATAAAGCTGGCCTGAAGATCAGAGTGTGGAGCTAAGCCACTAGTTAGCCATAGAGGCCAGGCGGTGGTGGCACACACCTTTAATCCCAGCACTCGGGAGACAGAGGCAGATGGATCTGCCACTCTGGGCTACACATGATTGATCCAGTCTAAAACAGAAACAGAACCAGGCAATGGTAGGTCACATCTTTGATCCCAGCACTTGGGATCTCTCGCTTTTAATCCCAGCACTAGGGAGGTGGAGGCAGGAAATGATATGGCTGGGAGGAGAGAGGAGTATAAGGTGGGAGGAGACAGGAGCTCAGTCTCTTTTAGTCTGAGGATTCGTGAAGACAGAATCTTGCTCTCTTTTCAGGCTGAGGATTCTGTAGAGGTAGTAAGTCCCTTTAGTGGCGTGTTGCTGTGCCTCTCTGATCTTTCACTATTTACCCTGATATCTGGCTCTGGGTTTTTATTATTAAGACCAATTAGAATTTGTGCAACATCGGTACAAAGCATTAGGAGGTGAACATTCATGTCTATGCATTTATGTATGTTTGTATGTGTAAGTGTGTTTGTGTGTATATACATGTGTTTGCACATGTTTATGTGTAGAGTACACATATTTGCACATGTGTGTATATGTTTGTGTGTATAAATATATATGTACATGCTTTGTGTATGCATGTGTTTGAGTGCACATTTGTATATATATATGCATGTTTAAGTATGTGTATGTTGTTTGTACATATGTGTGTTTATGTTTGTACCTATGTGTATTGGGCACACATATATGTGTATATGTATTTATATGTGTGTATGTGATGCACAGGTGTAACTGCATGAGCATCTGTATATATACTTATTTGCATGTGTGTATATATGGGTTTACACATGAGTATGTATGTGCATATGTACACACATGTATGTACATTTGTGTGTAAATGCATATATACATGTTTGTGTGTAGGTATGTGAGAATGGGTACACATTGTGTATAGGTATGCATGCATATGTGTGTATGTACATGTTTGTTTGCATGTGTGTGCACTTGCACATGTTTGTATTTGTATATAAAAATGTATATGCACATGTTCATATATATGTAGATGTGTGGGCTACACATGTATGCAATGGTATAAATGCATGCCTATGTATGTACATGTTCTTGCTTTGTATTGTTTTAGGGTGCACAAGTGTTTAGAAGCATGCATGAAGATTGTGTACATATGTATATGAAGTGAAGATGTGAGGTACACATACTCGTATGTTTTTGTGTTTGTGGAAGCAAGTGAAGACCTTAGCTCTCTTTCCTTAGGAACTATCTACCTTGCTTTTTGAGATGTCTCTTTCTGGCCTGGGGTTTACCAATTCCATTAGACTGGGTGGCCAGTGTGACCCAGTGATCCACATGTCTGCACTTTCTCAGCTCTGTGATTAAAAGCACGTGCCACCACATCTGGCATTCTTATATGTGTTCATATTTATGTGGTGAGCAGTGTACCTTGACTGAGCTCATTTCCTTCAATCTTACATAATAGTTTATTATTTATTATTGGAATTGCAAGTATGATAAATATCAGAAAATTGCTTATAGGTCAAGAAACACATGAGGCAACATCTGTGTTCACAAGCTCTAGTTCCTTTCCTTGGTCATTTCTTCTGGCATAATTTTAAGTACAATAAGGAAAAGTGAGATGCAACAAATCAATGGCTGGTAGAGTGGATGCTCACACATAGCTCAATGATATAGTAAAATCTCTGAAAACATTACAAATGATAACAACAATCGTCTGGCACTATATCCAACTTCTAAATGACTAGAGATTTATTTTTAGTATGAGCTAAATCTTATTGAACTTTCACAGAAAAAGAGGACCATAAAGCATTTCTGTAAGCAGAATCTGAAATGACTCTGAATTATAGGTTACTGAAGACAACTATGACCACAGTTGATATACATCCCTCTTCCAAAATAAGATTTTTATTGAATTCACTTTGTTTAAGGTAATTGTTGGCAATGATAGCCATGATTAAATATGTTTTATGAACATTGCACTTCCAAGAATCTGAGTGAATGATTGACTATAAGCCCAAAACAGCAATGAAGTGTTCAGTAGAAATACAGCTCTTAATCTTAAGTGGGTATAATGCAGAGTGTGAGTACAAGGTGTTATGGTTAATGTTTATTGTGAACTTGATAGGATCTGGAGTCACCTAAGGGACAAGTGACCTAAGCACAAGTACATCTGTGAAGAAGTTTCTAGATTGGGTTAAATGATGTGGGAAGATCCACCCTAAATATAGGTGGTACCATTCCACAGACTGGTGTCCAAATGAAAGGGAGAAAACAAGGAGAGCATCAGCACTCACCTCTCAAGTTGCTTTGTCCAGGCTTTTTACCCCCAAAACAACAAGAGAAGTAATGCATACACAGATTTCAAAAAATAAGTAACAGCCCTAGTTTGAAGGAATAATAGCTAGAAGCAAAGACAGCAAATTCTGTGAATTTATTATCAGGTGGGCATTCTTAAAGGACCAAAATATAAATGAATAGGGATTATTGTCTGAACATATGAATCGCAAAGCTCACTGCATGTAAGATAGTATATGCCATCCTCAACTGAATAAAGCCAGAGGTATTTTTTTTTTTAATTTTCTCCTCTAAAATCTTCATCAACATGATTGGCTTGTACTGGAAAAGAGATTAGTACTGGTGGGATTCAGACACTTTTCAGTGTCAACAAAGCTGATACACAATTCATTTAACAAATACTGCAGTAGAATAAAATCAAGATGTCTAAGTTTGAGTTAATTTTCATCTTCTAATGAAGCTAATGAATATGCAGATATATATATATATATATATATATATATATATATATATATATAGTGGGTCTCATTGTAATTCCACCTCACAGTGTCCTGTTGGTGTGTACTAAGCAATGGCTTCCACACCAGTACTACACTTTCTGGTCATCTCCATTTAAATAGAAAAATCATAAACCATATAGCCAGTTATTGCCATTGATAATGATATGTTACTGCCAACTCTATCTGTAATTAATTGACTGCTTCTCAACAATAAATTCACTTATTATTTTTCTGTGTTATAATCTACCCAGGTCATGAAAATATTGCTCCTTGCCAATAACACAATATCAAGCCTTGTGGTTGACACAACACTGGGCAGGGGATACTTTTGTCATGGTCTATAATGTCTCAAACACTAAGGTGGTTCAAGGCTTTCTATGACTATACTGCATATTCCCTGGTTCTTTGTCCCTAAAAGCTACTACTTCTCTAGTTCTTGAAATCTGTGCATATTTTCACATCTTCAAGAAGGGAGGAGGATGATAGCCAGGTGGCCTATTTAGTAGGAGACCTGCATCTTGAAGTTTCATTTCCTTATCCATTCATTTCAGTAAAAAAAAAAAAAATCAGAAATGTAAGGTTTGCAGAGCAATATAATACAGAGAAAAATATTTTTTTCTATTATAGTTTGGGAGGAAGCTCATCCTTTGGTTATGATGGTATCATCTTGACATTTTGTAGTAGTTAGTACTGAATGACAACTTGACAGGATCTAGAATCCCTTTGGGAAAAAAATTTCTCAGCCAGTCTGTGAGAGTTTGCATTGATTAGTAGAGGTTGTAAGATTCACCCTGAATGTGGGCTGCACCATTTTATGAGCTAGGGTACTGGACTATGAAAAATGAAGAAAGTGAGCTGAGCACCAGCCTTCATGCCTCTCTACTTCCTGAATGTGAAAGCAATGTGACCAGCTGCTACCTACTGTTGCTGTGACACTTTCTCCGCCATGATGGACTTCACCACCATGAGATTCCCTCAGGAAGATGGATCCCTGAATGAAGGGGTGAAATAAATCATTTCTTAAGTTGAATTTTCAAGCACTTTGTCACAGACAACCAGGAAAGTACCAAAATGAATAGTTCCTTTAGGGATCCTTGCTGTGACAGAGAATTGGTTAAGTTTAATGAGGCAAGAAGCAAAAATAATTTAAGGGATTTTGTCACTTCTAAGTCATGGACTTCAGTGTGGTCACTGGGCCACTGAGCAATTGCAAATGGAATATAAAGATACTTTGTTTCTCAAAAATATATTTTGGGAATGAACATGTTTCCCATGTAAATCTCCTGTGATAAAATATGGAAATTTCATCTTCTGACAATAGTTTTTTTACACATACATTAAAAAGCTGGAGAAAGAAATAATGGAAAATCTAATACCCAGTAGTCCATCATTTAACTGGACTTGGATCCAAAGTATATCATAATCTCCATGTTTTTTCTTCTCTTCAACAGTGGTCCAGGCCCAGTACTCAGGGGTTAGTGTCTATGCTTATCAGCTTTCTGTCACTGTAATAAAGATTTGAGACCGTTAGTCTCAAATAAAGAGAAAAGGCTTATTTTGACACAGCCCCAATCTCTTGACCCAGTCATATTTGGACTTGTGGTAAGAAAACACTTCATACTAAAGACAAACTTATCTCATGGCCCAAGAGTAAAGCGATTAACAAAGGCCAGGGTCTGTTGACGCCCAGTGTGTTGGAAAGTTTTCTATCAGCTTGATATAAACTAAAGTCATCTGAGAGGAGGGAGATTCAACTAAGAAAATGTCTCCCTAATATCTGGCTGTATGCAAACCTGTTGGGAATTTTCTTAATTAGTATCTGATGTGGGAGAGCCCAGCCCATTATGAGCAGTGTCACTCCTGTGCTAGTGTTCCTGGGTTCTGTAGGAAAACAGGCTGAGTCATGTGCAGCAAGCCAGGAAGCAGCACTCCTCCATGGCCCTAGCCTAAGTTCCTGCCTCCAGGTTCATGCCCTGCTTAAGTTCCCATATGGACTTCCTTCAATAATAAACTGTGATGTGGAGGTGTAAGCCTCCCCCCTCAAAAAAAAAAACAAAACTATTTCCTTCCCAACTTGCTTTTGTCATGGTGTTTCATCACAGAAATAGAAAATCAAAATAAGACACCAGGTGAGGATATAGCTCAGTGACCTAATGCCTCCCACTAGGACTGCTTATTACAGGTTCCACAATGCTGTAACATATAGTTATTTTGATAACACTTATGATCAAATATGTAGAAATAACAGTGTACTACAAATCTATGCATTCTCTCTTTTTTCCCCCCACAGGCACAAGGATTAGTGATACTGTGGCAAAAAGAAGCCAAGAAGAACATTCTCAAGTGGTGGTGGAAAGGACCTTGACCAGAAGTGTGCATAGACATGAGAAGACAATGTAACTAATAAATCATAGGGCCTGCCAACATCTTTAAAAAGGAAAAGAAATACTCGTGTTTGAAATGATATAACCTGGTCTGGGATGATGATTCAATGGTAAGTTCTTCATTGGTAAGGGAAGGTTCAATCCACTATACCACACATACACTTAAAATGATTAAAATTTAACATGAAGTTACTCTTATTCTTGTTGTTGGTTGTTTTTTTCTCTTTTGAGGGGCCCACCACCCAGCTCCCAAATAAATCACACACAGAGGCTTATTCTTAATTATGCTTCCCTGGCCTTAGCTTGGATTGTTTCTTCCAAGCTTTTCTTAACTTATCCTGTCTACATTTTGCCTCTAGGCTTTTCTCTTTCTCTTACTTTTGCGAATCTCACTCTTATTCCATGGCTTGCTGTGTAGCTTGTTGGCTGGGTGACTGGCCCCTGGAGTCCTCCTCCTTCTCTGGCTACTTCTTTTTCTCCCATATTTCTCCTTCTATATATTCTCTCTCTGCCTGCCAGCCCCATCTATCCTTTCTCCTGCCTTGCTATTGGCCAGTTCTTTATTAGACTAATCAGGTGTTTTACACAGGCACAGTAACACAGCTTCTCAGAGTTAAACAAATGCAACATAAATCAAAGTAACACGCCTTAAAGTAATATCCCCCAACATATGCTTTTGTGTGAATGTGTATCATGCATACATTTATGTGATATATATGTACATGAGTGTATGTTTGTGTTTGACTCTGCACATGTGCACATATATGTTGGTTGAAAGCAGAAGCCAACATTAGATGTCTTCGTCCATTATTCTCCACCATATTTTACGAGAATGGTTCTGTCCCTGAACCTGGAGCTCACTAATTCAGCTATACTTGCTGGCCAGTGATCTGCAGGCATCCTATTATCTCCGTCCTTTTCCAGCACTGAAGTTCTGGATACATTTCTCTTCATATGGGTTTTATGTGGGTCCTAGAGATCTGAATTCAGATCGTTATGCTTGTTAGTCAGGCATGTTACCAATGGACCCAGTTTTCCAACCTCTACTATTTCAGAAATACACAAAACAAAGGCTAACAACATTTTATATATTTATATGTTGTTATATATGTAATAATATTACATATATATGTATATACATATAAACATAGTTTTATATATATATATATAAATGGTAATGTATCTATATGAATGAACTGATGGAGTTTATGTATCAAGAGAACATGATCATAGATTTGAGAACAGCTTCAAAACTAATGACTGACCACAGACTGCACAGTGTTAGGTTAAACTTACGATGTTGAAAGGGATGGTGAGGTGGCTCAGTGAGTAAGGTACTTGCTGCCAAGCCTGACCCACATGGTAGAAACAGAGAACTGCTGGCTCATACAAGTTCTCTGTTCTCCACAAATATGCTGTGGCATGTACTATCTATCTGGCTGGCTGGCTGCCTAGCTATCTTTCTTTTCTTCCTTCCTTTCCCTCTCTCTCTCTGACACATATGTATACAACTAAATGAATAAATATTATTTAAACATTGTAATACTAGAGATTCTTACAGCAAATCTAATAGATTCTTTCTTTGAAACTTTTCCACACTTATTGAGTGTGTGTGTGTGTGTGTGTGTGTGTGTGTGTTTGTGTGTGTGTGCATGCACACACACATGTAACTTCTCACTTATGTCTTATATCCAGGTCAGAGGACAACTTTCAAAAATCTGTTCTCTCCCTCCACCATGCATATTCTGGTGGTTAAATATAAGTTGTCAGTCTTAGAGGCAAGCGTCGTCTCCACCCACTGAGCCATCTTGCTTGCCCCTGAGATTTCCAATTTTCTAGATGAAATTCATATTATGGTAAAGGAACCTGTAGATAAACTTTGTATAGTTGGTTGCCACGTTGCATAAGAATAACAAGTAACATTTATATTTCTGTGTACTTATTTGATGTTAAGCAAAACATAAGTTATTTGGATATTTAAATTGGGCAAAAAACATTGAAAGGAAAACAGTTTCAGATTTGTATTTAGCAACATCATATTCACATTTTATAGTAAGATTTAAGGTATTGTGTTTATGATCCAGAATAAAATGGAATATATTATGTAACATGAATCTTAAAAGGTCTTATTAATTAAAAAAACCCTGGAGCCAGATATTGTGGTGAAAGCTGATAGATCAGAGAAACAGAACAGGCCAGCCATGTTCTTACCTCTATGAAACCCTCAGCCTCAAGAGAGAATGACTTCCTGTTTCCTCATGCCTTAGATACCTTTCTCTGCCCAGACATCACTTCCTGGGATTAAAGGCATGTGTGCTTCCCAGTACTGGGCTTAAAGGTGTGTGCCACCACTGCCTGGCTCTGTTTCTAGTGTGGCCTTGAACTCACAGAGATCCAGATGGATCTCTGCCTTCCAAGTGATAGGATTAAGGGTGTATGCCTGACCTCTATGTCTAATCTTGTGGCTGACTCTTTCCTCTGATCCTCATGCAAGTTTATTAGGGTACACAATATATCACTACAATGTTGTGTACCTTTATATAAAAAAAATGAAGAAATTAAATCTTTTTCGTTTTACTTTAATTAATTCTCCTCCTCCTCCTCCTCCTCCTCCTCCTCCTCCTCCTTATTCTTCTTCCTCTTCTTCTTCTTCTTCTCCCCCCTTTTCTCCCTGGGAGGTTGTGTGTGTGTGTGTGTGTGTGTGTGTGTGTGTGTGTGTGTGTGTGTTTATGAGTATACATGCCCAGTCACACATGTGTAGGTCAGAGGACAACTTCCTGGAGTCAATTTCATTCTTCCACCAGCAATTTCTAGGGATCCAACACAGGAATAGAGACTTATTGGCAAACACCCTTACCAGCTGACCTACTGATCCATCTCACAGGCCCCTGACACCTGGCTACATTGTTGTTACATATTGATGTAAAACATGGATACTGCAAAGAGAAAAACACAGAAGAGCTTTGTTGCCACTGGCTCATTACATAGGAAAAAAAAATAAACAGCACTTCATACTTGAATTTAAAAATGAAAGTAATCATAGAAAGCTGAGAAATTTCATATGAAGAATATTCATAAGGAGTCCATTTAAAAATAAAATTGCATTTTTATGTGACATTACCACCCATATTGCAAGCTTTATTCTTAAAATAATAGTCATCTGATAAAAATAATTTAACAATTATTTTCTTTGGGAAAAAAAAGGTCTCATTTGATGCCTCAAAAACCAGGAGGTATGGGGGTAGATGGTGTAGGAGGAACTGTAAATGTGCTAATTTCCTCATCTTCCATGAGGAGGAGTGAACTAGTACTGTGCCATTTCTAAAGCTGATAAATGAGGAAAAATAAATGTAAAGCTTTTTCACCAAAATAGCTTAACTATCTTAATTTTGGGAAAAAAATGAGTAATGTGATTACATAGTCTTCAGATTCTGAAAAATAAATAGTGAAGTGGGTGGGCTGTAGAGATGGCTCAGTTGGTAAAGGACTTGCTCTGCACGCATGAGACCTGGAGTATAAATCGTATGATATCCCAGAACTGATGTAAAAGGCTGAGTACAGCAATGAATATCTGTGATCTCCCTACTAAAGAGTTAAAGATTGGAAGACTTTTCAGCCACCCTAAATGAATTAATGAGCTCCAGGCTGAGTGGAGATGCTGTCTCAAAGAATAAAATAGAAACCTACCATGAACTGACATCAGAACTTCTCGTAGGTCACTCAAATCCACTCTCTGATTCATCTACCTGTCATTTGTTCATATCTGCTTTGAGTTCTTTGAACATATTTATAATCACTGTTTGGAATTCCTAAATCTGCTAAATTCCCAAACCTACGAATCTGCTAAGTTGCTTTTCTAAGAGAACATTACAGTAGGAGTGCTAATTTCTGGAGGAAACATACTGTATTGGCTATTTATTGTTTGTTATTTTCCAACTGGGCCTAGGCATCTAGGTTTAGGTCAATGGTAGTGTTTCTTGGTGTGACCATCCCATCTAACATCTCTTGAGTTGTTTGGATCTTGATTGGAGCATTCTCTGTACTGAACTTCAGGAGTTTCTAGAAGGGAACTAGGTTTTTCAGGTTGTCCTGGGGTTCCTGGTCAGATACCTAGTGATTCTGATTGTGGGCCCAATACTGGATGAGGTGAATCATCTGAATTCCATTAGTAAAAAGAGACAGACTAATAGATTGTATTAGGAAAGAGAATCTATCCTTTTGTTCCATTCAATATCATCTGTGGTGATATTTAATTTGTAGTCTAAAAAATAAGGCTTGCTTGAAGATCAGAATGTGGAGCTAATCAACTAGTTAGCCATAGAGTCCAGGCAGTGATGGCACATACCTTTAATCCCAGCACTTGGGAGGCAGAGGCAGAGGCAGAGGCAGGCAGATCTCTGTGAGTTCAAGGGCACCCTGGGCTACACAAGATTGATTCAGTCTAAAAGAGAAACAGAGCTAGGCAGTGGTGGCACACACCTTTGATTCCAGCACTTGGGATCTCTAGCCTTTAATCCCAGCACTAAAGAGGTTGAGACAGGAAGTGATATGGCTGGGTGGAGAGAGGAATATAATGCAGGAGGAGACAGGAGCTCAGTTTCTTTCAGGAATTGGCAAGATAAGAGGTGGTGGCTGTGGCTTGCTCTTTTGTCTCTCTGATCTTTCAGCATGTACCCCTATATCTGACTCTGGGTTTTTATTATTAAGACTAATTAGGATTCATGCTATACCTGGTATCCAACTTTGGGGGCACAAATTCATGAAAAAGCTGCTTGCTGTGACTTTGCAGCCAGAGCTGCATGCCACTGGCGTCACTATCCCACCAGCTAAGTTTCTGTTGTAGGCTCTCTGCAACAAACTATATAGGCTTTTGGGCTCCAAAAACTTCACACATTCCCCTATGTAGATGGCTGGCTCTTTGTCTTCTTCTATCCCAGTGGGTTGTGGGCTCTCCCTGGACCCCTCTTCAGGCTACTACCACACAAGGTAACTGCCTTGAAATGTACTTGGGCTTCTACTGTTCCACATAGAAGCACCCAGCCTCATATCTAAATAATCATCATTGGCAGATTTGGTGAGACAGTTGGGAATTCTTAAAGGGAGGAATTAGTTAAAAGATAGAGTTTTTCCCACATTAAAAAATAGGAAACACTATTATGATGGAGAGAGTTAGATCTCTGTATGATTACATGGTACACTGTTTGAAAATGGAACAATTAGATGAGAAGATAATTAATTTAGATGGGATAAATCTATTTATAATGCCAATTATACACATTATTTTTTGATAACTTTGATTTTATCATTAAAAAAGTTGGTTAAGATGAGTTCCAAGATAAAAGTTTTAGAAAAACTTATTTAAACAAATCATAGAGATATTCAGACCCAGATAGAGGAATTTGAAGGAGAACCAATCTCAGCATTGCATTTTAAGGTTACAGAAAACACCCTAAAGTTTTCAAACAGCCAATCTTAATTTATCCAGTATTCTTACAGGAACTATCAAATGATAGATATCCTCAAGGCTGTTTAAGAGCTGACTGGACTCCTGTGCAAATGTTAGAAATGAGGCAATTCAAGGAAGCAATAATCTCATATGGCATGCATTCACCTTTTGTGAAGTAGATGGATAACTGGTCAATTTATAATAGAATTATCCCCCAAGACTGAAGAGATTTGGTTACAGCAGTCTTGGAGCCTCATCCTTAGTTACAATGGAGGACCTGGTGGAAAGATGAAGCTAAGACCATTGAAAAAGGAAGTAGGGATGGAGGTATGGAGATCTCCCAAGACCAACTTCTTGGAGAGAGAGAATATGCTAATGTAGAAAGGCAATTTCTATATGATGACCACACCATGGCTTTGTGCCCACAGCAGTCTTGAATGCTTGGGAAAGAATTGAAGAAGTAGGAAAGAAAACTGAGTCATTTACTAAAGTTATACAGGGCACAAAAGAAACTTTCACTGATTTCTTACAAAGATTGACTTCAGGAATAAATAGAATGATACCAAATTCAGAAGCTAGACAAATAATAACTGGGTATCTGGCTTTTGAATATGCTAATGCACAATGCAAAAGGGTAATTAGACCCTTAAAGGCAAGGTCAGCACCCTTAGAGGAATGGATCAGAGATACAATCAATATTGAATCTCATAACCATGATGATGCTTGGTTAGCAGAGGTGATTTCCAGAGATTTGAAGAAAAATCAAAATGTCAAGTGTTTAAATTGTGGTGAACAAGCTCACCTAAAAAGTGATTGTAAACAGGGCATTCCTAGAAAAAATGTTTTTTCTAAGAACAATCCCAACAGAACACCCCTCCCTTCTAGGACATGCAGAAGATATGGCAAAGGAAGACATTGGATTAATGAATGTAGATCAACAAGGGACAGTCAAGGTAACCTTTTGCCATTGACAAATGCATTGATAGGCCTCTCCTAGGTACCCATGTCAAATTTAGTTCAGTCATTTCCTGTCACCGTAGAGGAAACTCCTTCCCAGAGCAATTAAAGAAACTAGTGCCTATTATAAGAAACCATATTGCTCTGGATGATAGAACAGCTATAGAAGAGAGAACAAAAAATCAGGAGAAACCTGATTGGTAAATTGCTATAAATGAATAATGACCAAAATAAAAAATATGAATAAATGAGATTGTCATTGAAGGTCTTATAGACATAGGCACAGATGTAACAATAATACATCAGAACCTTAGCATTAAAAATCGGCCTTTTAAGGAGGTAAATGTTCAACTTTTAGGGATTAGAACATTATTTCAGGTGAAACAGAGCATGAAATGGGTCGAAAGTATAGGGCCAGAAAGAGAGGAAAATTAGAGCCATATGTGGCTAATATGGCAATGATTTTGTGGATATGTGATTTGTTACACCAATGGAATATCCAGGTTAACATTTCTCCAACATCAGAAACAAACCATAAACTAACATATGTTTCTAGAGAAAATATTAGAAGGTATTATAAAGAACAGTCACTGCCCATTCAGGTTTTACAAGAACAGGGCACAACAGGTGGTGATCTTTCTAATGCACCAACAGCCCTACTATTAAAATGGTTGATGGACAAACCTGTCTGGGTTGGGCATTGGCCTTTGACATCAGAAAAATTACAGGCTTTAGAACAGCTGGTATAGGAGCAGCTAAATGCACAGCATGTTCAAGAATCAACCAGCCCTTGAAAACCTCTTGTATTTGTTATTAAAAAGAAATCTAGAAAATGGAGAATGGTAACAGATCTAAGATCTGTTAACAAGGTGATTCAGCCAATGGGCTCTCTATTGTCTGGAATTCCTTTGCCTTCTCTGTTACCCAAAAAATGCCTTCTTACAGTTACCAATTTAAAAGATTGTTTCTTCACTATACCTTTACAGGAAAAACAAAGAAAAACTTGCCTTCATGGTGCTGCTTATAATAATTCTCAGCCTGTTAAGAGATATCAATGGCAGCAGTGGGTTGGGGGGGGAGCCTCGGCGGTGGGCGGGACCCGGCGCTGTGACCACTGGCAGGAGCCGCCTCCTTCCCACTCTCAAGCCTTGACTGGACACAAGCACTTTGGCCTCCTTGCCACCTTGAGGAGGGAACTCCGCAGTTCTGCCCCTGTCGCCACCTTCAGAGATTGGAGATGGCCGAGGCAGCTAGCTTGGGCAGATGTTGAAGTCGCTCCTCTGTGTCTCCTAAAGAATGCTTAGATGTCAGGACATCAATGCAAGACTGAAGAAAAAATAATTGCTCCATTTTAAGCCATGGCATATCAATTATACAGAAATACGACTTTGGGAAACAGTCTTCAAGAGAGCCTTGATGAGCTCATACAGTCTCAACAGATCACCCCCCAGCTTGTCCTTCAAGTTCTGCTTCATTTTGATAAAGCTATAAATTTAGCATTGGCTCAGAGAGTCAGGAACAGAGTCAATTTCAGGGGCTCTCTAAATACATACAGATTCTGTGATAATGTTTGGACTTTTGTATTGATTGAATGATGTTGAATTCAGAGAGGTGACAGAACATATTAAAGAGGATAAAGTGAAAATTGTAGCCTGTGATGGTAAAAATACTGGCTCCAATAATATGGAATGAGTAGAGAAATGCAGCTTGTTTATGCCACCTTCTGTTATTTTCATCGATTGTTGAAGAAAAACATAGAAGAGACTTTTTTAAAATTTATTCTCATGGTGCAGAAATGACAACACTGTGCTATACTACCCAAGGGTTCCACAGAGGAAAAGCATGTGACTCTGTTCTCTTTAATGACCTTTAGTACACAGCAGAAAGAAATGTAACTTTTTTTTATGACAAATCAAAAGTGGTTGCCTTCTTAAGAATATTCTTCAATAAACTTGTTTTAAAACTAAACAAAAAGAGAGAGATATCAATGTAAGGTTCTTCCAATGGGAATGTTAAATAGCCCCACCCTATGCCAATATTTTGTAAATCAGCCATTGGAAATGATAGGTAATCATTTTCCTCAATCTAGAGTTTACCATTACATGGATGACATCTTACTAGCTGATTCAAATGTTGATACTTTAGAAAGAATGTTTACAAATAAAGAAAAATTTGCCTTGTTGGGTATTACAAATTGCTTCTGAAAAAGTACAAAGAGGAGATTCTATTAATTATTGAGGATATAAAATAGGTCTATAAAAAATTAGATTCCCAAGGATGCAAATTTGGAGAGAGTGATTGTGGACACTTGATGACATTCAAAGATTATTAAGAGATATTTCCTATCTATGGCCCACTATTGGAGTAGAAAATGAAGAACTGATCAATTGTTTTCAAAACCTTAAAGGTTGATCAGAACAACTTGAATAGTCCAAGAGAATTATCAGCTGAAGCTGAGAGAGAATTGGTTTTGGTTGAAAAGAAATTACAGGATGCACATGTGGATCGTTTGGATCCAGAGCTTAATTACATTCTGGTTATTTTATTCTCTATGCATTTGCCTACAAGAATATTAATATAGAGGGAAGATATTATCTTAGAATAGATCTTTTTACCATACAAACAAAGTAAAAAATTAAAGGCTTCTGTGGAAAAGTTCTCTGAGTTGATTCTAAAATGAAAATCGAGACTTTATCAATTAGCAGAAACTCTAGTGCCTTTTGCTAATGATGAAAGCATTTTCACCAACTTCATATCTGACAAAAGGCTAATATTCAAAATATATATAGAACTCAAGAAACTAGACACCAACAAACTAAATAATCCAATTAAAAATGGGGTACAGTTCTAAACACAATTCTCAACAGAGGAAAACAAACTGGGTGAGAAACACTAAAAGAAATGTTCAACATCCTTGGCTAACAAGGAAATGTAAATCAAAATGACTCTGAGATTCCATCTTATACTGGTGAGAGTGGCTAAGATAAAAACCACAGGTGACAGCTCATGCTGGAGAGGATGTGGAGTGAGGGGAGCACGCCTCCGTTATTGGTAGGAGTGCAAACTTGTACAGCTACTTTGGAAATCAATATGGGTATTTCTCAGAAAATTTGGAATAGATTTACCTCAAGACTCCTGGACACATACCCACAGGATGCTCCACCATACCAAAAGGACACTTGCTCAACTATATTTATTATAGTTTTACTCTCAGTAGACAAAAACTGGAAACAATTTAGATGTACTGAATTCAGAAACTGAAGAAAATGCAGTACATTTACACAATGGAGTATTACTCAGCTGTTAAAAACAATGACATCATGAAATTTGCAGGCAAATGGATGGAAATTGAAAAAGTCATACTGAGTGAGGTAACCCAGACCCAGAATGACAAACATGGTATATATGCACTTATAATTGCATATTATCAGTAAAGTAAAAGACAATAACACTAAGGTCAACAGACCCAGAGAGGCTAAGTAACAAGCAGGGATTAAGGGGGGATGCAAGGATCTCCCTGGGAAGGGGTAATAGGATAAATTTCAAGGGTTGCCTGTGGACAGGTGGATTGGGAATAGGAGGGATCAAGTGGGTCGGAAGCAGAAAATACTGGGAGAAATGATTGCAACTGGGCGGGGGGGCGGGGGCGGATTTCAGGGCAAGTTGGAAACCTAGTGTAAGTGAAACTCCATGGAATCTCCAAGAGTAATCCTAGCAAAGACTCCTAGTAATGGGGGACATGGAACCTGAACCAGCCAACTTTTGTACCCAGGCAAGGTCTCAAGTGGAGGGATTGGGACATCAACCCAGTCACAAAACCTTTGACCTACAGTTCGTCCTTCCTGCAGAGTGTTCTGGGACTAGAGCCTAGCAGAATCATAATCCAAGAGACCAGAGAGACTGCATCCAACAAATGATGGGAACAGATGCAGAGTCCTACCACCAAACATTAGGCAGAGCTCTGGGATTCCTGTGGAGGAAGAGTGAAGAAGGATCAGAGGACCCAGAGTGGGCAAAGACACCCCAAGAACATTGGACACAGAATCAGCTGACTGGGACTCATGGAGGCTTGTAGAGATTAGGGAGCTTATAGTGGTTTGACCTAGATTCTTTACATATATCTTATGGCTGAGGAGCTTGGTGTTCTTGAGGGACTCCTAACAGTGGGAGCTGGGGGTAGGGGTGGAGGAGTGCCGTCTCTGACTCTCTTGTCTGCTTGCAGGTCCCTTTTCTTCCTACTGGATTGCCTTGTCCAGCCCTTATATAATGGTGTGTGCATTGTATTATTGTAGCATATTATTCCATGTTTGGTTGATGTCCTTGTGAATCCTGCTCTTTTCTGAGAATAGATGGAGAGGGAGGTGGATGTAGGTGAGAGAGGAGAACAGGGGGAAAAGAACACTGGGAGGGGACTGAGGGGAGGGAGCTGTAGTCGTAATATGCAGAATAATAGTAACAATAACAACAACAACAACAATAATAATAAAGAAGCATCCTTCAACATCCATGACTGATACCTTTTGATATTAACTTGAAATGTCATTACAAGACTAAGAAACAAGCAGGTGTAACTATCCAGTATTTGAAAAAAATAGACTTGAATTCAAAACTATTCAGAAGAGATAGGGAAGGACACTAATACACTCATTAAAGGATAGAAACCAACAAGAGAATATTACAATTATAAACACATATGATCAAAACACAAGTGTACCCAGTTTCATAAAAGAAATATTACTAATCTAAAATCACACATTGGTGCAGACACCATGATAGTGTTGACTTCAATACACCATTCTCACCAATAGATAGGTCATCTAAACACAAGGTTAGTAGGAAAACTGAAGATAAATGACATTATAAATCAAATGGTTCTAACAGACATCTACAGAACAGGGGGTATATAATTCAACTTAATAAAGTCAAAATACAATAATCCCACAGCCAGCATCATGTTAAATGGAGAAAAACTCAAATAATTACTAATAAAATCTTACAAGACAAGGATTTCCATATTTTCCATTCCCAACAACTTAAAAAGTAAACCTTATTCTCAATTGCCCATGGGACTTTATCCAAAATAGATCACATATTAGAATGCAATTCAAATATAAACAAATTCAGAAAAGTTGAAATGACATTTTGCATTTTATCTAACCACAAAGGAATAAAGTTAGATATCAACAACAATAGAAATGATAGAAAGTTCACAAAGGGAAGCTAAACAACACACTACTGAATGAGAACTGAGTCAAGGGAAAATTAAAAAGGAAATTTAAAAAAGCTTACAACAGAATAAAGATGAGAACACAATATACCTCAATCTAGGGGGCATGATGAAGGAAGTCTAGGAGGAAAGATATGGGAGTGCCTTTATCAGACAACTGGTGTGATTTCATATTAATATGAATACTGCACCTGAAGGCATTCGAAAAACAAGAGTAGACAATACACCAGAGAAATCAGAAGTTAGGCCTGCAAATAAAGAAACAGAAACAAACAAAAACAAATACAAAGAACGGGACAAAGAGTTGCTTCTTTGAAAGCATTAACAAGAAAGAGAACTCTTCAGCCATACAAAAAAACAAATAAAAAGAGGATTCAGCAAAACCAGAGATGAATTGAGAGACATTACAAGAGATTTTGAAGAAATCTGAGAATCCTAGGACATACTTTAAACATCTATATTACATTAAACTGGAAAAACTAAAGGAAAGGAATGCATTTCTAGATAAATCAAATTAAGATTAAATAAATTCAATAGTATTTAACAACCAATGAGACAGAAGCAATAATTGAAAAGGAATAAAAGCTTAGTTCCAGATGGATGCATCACAGAAATTTATCAGACCTTGAAAGAGCACTAATACTATCAAAATATTTTGTATATTAACAAGGAAGGAACACTTCCACATTATTTTTATGAAGCCAGAATTACCTTGATCCCATAGCTGGATACAGTTTCAACAAAGAAATAAAATCATACATTTTATTTGGACATCCATAATGAGCACAGATGTACAAGTTTTCAATAAAATACTTGCAAAGTAAATTCAAGTATGTATCAAAAGATTATCTGCCATGATGAAGTCAGCTTCAGCCTATAAATGCATGTATGGTTCAACATATGTAAATCAATGCATGCTATCTACCATATAAACAGACCCAAGGACAGAAACAACATGAACAACTCACCAGATGCAGAAAAGGACTTTGATTAATCAAACATTTCTTCATTATAAAGTTCTAGAACATCTAGGAACACAGGGTATATATTTCAAAATAAAAGTTGCCGTATTAGCTGGGTGGTGGTGGTGCATGCCTTTAATCCCAGCACTTGGGAGACAGAGGCAGGCGGATCTCTATGAGCTCGAGGCCAGCCTGGGCTACAGAATGAGTTCCAGGAAAGGTGCAAAGCAACACAGAGAAACCCTGTCCTGGACTCCCCACTCCCCGCCCCCCAAAATACCGTATACTATAAACCCACAGCCAGCAACATGCTAGATGATGAAAAATCCAAAGCATTTCCAATACAATCCTACAAGACAGGGATTTTCAGGCTTTCCATACCTGTTTATTGTAATTATTGAAGTCTTAGCCAAAGCAGAAAGACAAATGAAGGAGATGAAGTTCATACAAAAAGGCAAGGAAGAAGTCAAAGTATCTTCATATGCAAATGACATAACGCTATTTCTAAAACACCCAAAGAGAGATTCTCAACCTTTCTTATGTGGTGATCCTTTAATACAGTTCCTCATGTTGTCGTGACCCCCATCGTAAAATTATTTCACTGGTACTTCAAACTACCCGCCCGGCTTCAGCTACGCCGACTTCGGACCGCATGTTTACGGTGTGCTGCTTCCACCCGGACCAGTGGGTCGAACTCTTCCAGGCTGCCAGGGCCAAGTATGTGGTCCTGACCACAAAGCATCATGAAGGATTCACAAACCGTTCAAGTCCTGTGTCTTGGAACTGGAACTCAAGGGACGTGGGGCCCCATCGTGATTTGGTCGGTGAGTTGGGAGCTGCTGTTCGGAAGAGGAACTTATGCTATGGCTTCTACCACTCACTCTTGGAATGGTTCCATGCACTCTGCCTGCTTGATAAGAAGAATGGCTTCAGTATTTTGTCAATGCAAAAAACAATGCCAGAGCTGTATGACCTTGTTAACAGCTACAAGCCGGACCTGATCTGGTCTGATGGGGAGTGGGAGTGTCCTGATACTTACTGGAACTCCACAGCTTTCCTTGCCTGGCTCTATAATGATAGCCCTGTCAAGGATCAGGTGGTAGTGAATGACCGGTGGGGTCAGAACTGCTCCTATCATCATGGAGGATACTACAACTGTCAAGATAAATACACACTACACAGCTTGCCAAGCCACAAGTGGAAGATGTACACCAGCGTGGACAGATCGTCCTGGGGCTATAGGCGTGACATGACCTTGTCTACCATTGCCAATGAAAATGAAATCATTGAGGAATTGGTTCAGACAGTAAGTTTTGGAGGCAACTATCTTCTCAACATTGGACCAACTAAGGATGGACTGATCGTTCCCATCTTCCAAGAAAGACTTCATGCTGTTGTCAAGTGGCTGCAGATCAATGGGGAGGCCATCTATGCCTCCAAACTCTGGAGAGTGCAGTCCGAAAAGAATGTGACAATGGTACGGTACACTGCTAAAGACTCAGCAGTTTATGCTACTTTTCTGTACTGGCCAGAAAATGGAATCATAAACCTTAAATCCTCCCAAGCGACTTCGACCACAAAGATAATGATGCTAGGAATGGAAGGAGATTTGACCTGGACCCAGGATCCCCAGGAGGGGGTCCTCATCTCTCTGTCCTCGTTGCCACCTAGCACTCTTTTGGTGCAGTATGCCTGGACTCTAAAGCTGACAAGAGTGAAGTGATTGTTGTTCAAGAGCAGATGGCCCTGTGTGCGGCTTTGCTTTCTTTTACAGGACCATCAATGCAATAAAGTAGCTTCCCTTCTCCACCCAGTGATGGCTTTCCCAGCCTATTTTAATCAATGGGACCCTAGTACACTGAGCCACCAAATGAGTCGATTGAAGACAGGAGATCCATTGACGGGTCTCTCTGGTGAGCAGAAAAGCCTGGACAGCTCAGCTGAGCTCACCTGTTCTGTCACTAGAGTGAATCTCCCTTTCTGATGAGGAGCCAAGTCACCTGATAGTGAGCCAAGTCACCTGTTGCCTGTGGGAGCAGGTCAAAGAGGCCTGGCAAACCCAAGCCCCTGTGCCTTATATTGGTTGTCACTAATCCCGAGGGCGTTACACTGGTCCCGAAGGGTTTGCCAGGCTGCCAAGGTCACCTCTTTGGAAGTTTACAAAGCAAGCCAAAGCTCTGGCATTGAGCATGTCTTCAGAGATACTGATGAAGGAATGTGATTCTGCCTTGCCCTTTAAAAAAGATGTAAGTAAATTTGTATGTCAGATTATTTCTACCAAAAGCATGTCATAGTTTTCTTTACCTAGATTCCGTTTGGGCTGTTTATAGCCTTTTACTTATTTTTTCTGGCTTTTTTGTTTGTTTGTTTATTTGGTGTTTCAAGACAGGGTTTCTCTGTGTAGCACTGACTGTCCTGGATCTCACTCTGTAGACCAGGCTGGCCTCAAACTCAGAGATCCACCTGCCCCTGCCTCCCAAGTGCTGGGATTAAAGATGTGCTCCACCACTACCCACCCTACACCCAGATTTGTTAAACAATAAAATAGCAAGAAGACTGGAGAGATGGCTCAGCAGAGGATCAGGGCTTGGTTCCTAACATTCATGACAGTTCACAACTGTCTGCAACTCCAGTTCCAGACAGAAGGCCTGCTGCTTTCTTCTGGCTTCTGTGGGCACTGCACACATGGTGTACAAACACACACACAGGCGAAACACCCATAAACAAAAACTAATCATTAAAAACAATAGTGTGAATATCTTTATATCAAGATTAAAAAAAAAAAAAAGAACTGCTGCTTTAGGCCCTGCACCTTGCCTGGGCAGCACAATAGAGCCAATGTTATTGGCAGAGGTGTGGGTGAGCCAGTCCCAAAGTTGTGAGTATGGGTGAGAAATCTCCATTACTCATCGGTCATGTGGTGGCATGAGCAGGGGAGAAATGCCCCTCCCCTGTCGGCTCCTGAGGCAGATGGGAGAGCTGGCCCTGAGTTCCTAAGAGCAGAAGAGCAATTGCGGCTACTCATCAACTGCAACACTCAGGAGAGTGGCCCTAGTTGCCACACCTGGGTCACACAGTAGATTGGCCCTGAAGGTGTAGGTGTGGGAGAAGGGAGGATGAGAAAGCAGGACTGGCCACTTCCCTTGTTCATTGCTGCAAGGGATGAACTAGCCAGGGCAATGCAGGAAATTTCACCCTGGTGGCGGGGACCAGGGAGAGCTGGCAAGTTGACCAACCTGTAACTACCCAGGCCCAGTACCAGGGTTATGAGTTGACCCATTCCAACATCCACCTCATCTATGATCTGCTGGAGCACTTGAAGGGGCCAGTCCTGCAGACCCAAAGCTGCAGGATCTCTGTGACACAGCTGCAACAGCAGGCTAGTCAAGAGGAGTTCCAGTGAAGGCCCAGCTTGATAGTGTGATGGCATAGCAGAAACCAGAGGCCTCAAACCAAACCAATGACTCTGCAATGAACACTTGCAAGTAAAGATATATGAATAACAGGGTTTACTGTGTGACTCACTGTGTTACACCATAGTTTCCATGGTAAGATTGTTTTTTCTTTATTTCTTTTCTTTTCTTCTGTTTTTTCCTCTTAGACTTTATATTATTTTGCAGGGGGAGGTTGCAAGGGCAGAGGATGGATACGAAGACTTGGAGAAATGAATGGGTTGGAGATGCATGATATGAAAAACACAAAGAATAAATTAAAAAGAAAGAAAAAGAACGACTGCCCTAAAGACTCCACCATAAACCTTCTACAGTTGCTAAATAATTCAACAAAGTAGCAGAATAGAAAATTAATGCATGGAAATCAGTAGTCTTTTAATATACAAATGGAAAATGTGAGAAATCAGGGAAACAATCCCATTTGCAACAGTCTCCGTAAAATATCTTGGAATAAATAGCACTAAGGAAGTGGGAGAATTTTAAAATTGAATGAAAAAAAGAATAAAAATAAAGGACATGACTGTTCCTAGGTATGGTGGAGGAGGTTTACTGTAGATAAAAGGGAGAGCATAGCCAGAGGCAGGGACATCTGGGAGAGTCCAGAGTGGACGTGACCAGACTGATCTGGGTCATGTGAAGAGATGGGGCAGAGGAGAGGGCAGAGCAGCTGCCTAACAAAGGGGCAGCCTGGGCAAGAGACTGGCCAGGAGAGTAGACGAAAGGACCAGGTAACCAAAACGGTTGGGTAATACAGGAAAGGGCAGGTGGGGAAAGGGCAGCACAGCCCTGGAATGGAAAAGTTTAGGGTAGGGGGCAGGGCTTGTTAGACACACCCTGTACAAGGTAGGGACTGAGGGATGCAGGGAGAACCTTGTGCCCAGTGTCTGTTTTGATGTTATATAGTCACCTCCTCCATTTATCCAGGGTTTGAGACATGACAAAAGAAAATCTTTGGGACACTGAATAAAGAAATTTAAGAAGACCTGAGAGGATGGAAAGATCTATGCTCACAGATGAGTAGGATTAATATTGTAAAACCAGCAATCCTATCAAAATCAATTTAGAGCTTCATCCCAATCTCCATCATATTTCCAACTCAATTTTTCACATAAATTAAAAAAGAATCTTTAATTTTATTTGGAAACACACACACACACACACACACACACACACACACACACACACACACACACCAGCATAGTCAAAACCATATTGAATAATAAAATAAGCTCTTCAAGTATCACCATTCCAGATTTCAAGTTATACCTGTTACAGAGCTATATTATTAAAAACAGCATGGTACTGGTATATTAGCAGACACATTTATCAAGTTTACACACTTGAGGCCAACTGATTTTAGACAAAGAAGCCAAAAAGGCACACTGAAGGAAAGACAGGATCTTCAACACACTTGATAGCTACATGAAGAAGAAATATAGATCCCTATCTCTCACTTACATTGAGTTCAATTATTAAAAGATCAAAGACATCAACAAAACACCTGATACCCTGAATCTGAGAAAAGAGAAAGCAGGGAATAAGATTGCACTTATGGGCTCAAGAAAGGACTTTCTGAATAGAACTCTAATAGCATGACATTAAAATAAAAAATTGACAAATGGGACTATGTGAAACTAAAATCTTCTCAACAATAATGACACCATCTTTCAATTGAAGTTGCAGTGCATGGACTGGGAAAATGTATTACCAGCTACATATCTGACAGTGGGTAACTATCTAGAATACACCAAGCACTTAAAAAATCAAACAGCAGGAAAACAACCTAACTGAAACATGGGACATGGATCTAAAAGAGAGCTCTCCAAAGATGAAATACAATTATCTAGGAATCTTTTGGAAAATGTGTTTTGCATTCAGGAAATGTAAAATTAAAATTTGTTTAAGACTTTATCTTATCCAGGCAGAATGGCTAAGATCAAAGAAACAAGTGAAAACAGATGCTAGTGTGGATATGGAGAAAGAGGGACAACCTATCCATTGCTGGTGCCAGGACAAACTGCCATAATCACTATGGAAATCAGCATGGAGGTTCCTACAAATTATTGAAAATAGGTCTCCCACATGATCCAGCTATATATCTCTCCAGCATTTACACAAAGGACTCTACATCTTCCCACAGAGATACTTTTTCATCCATCTTCATTGCTACTCTATTCACACTAGCCAGGGAAAGGAAATTGCCTAGTTGTCCATCAACTAACATATAGATGGTGGAAATATGGTGTATTTACACAATGAAATGCTATTTAGCTGTTAAAATAAACAAAGTTATGATATTAAAGGGGTATGGAGCTAGAAACAATAATTCTGAGTGAAGTAACCAAGACATTAAAATGTGGCATGTTTTCTTTTATTTATGGATAGTAGCTGTGAATTTTTAGCTACATGTGTTCTATTTGGAATGTTTATAGAAGTCATAAATTTAGTAAGGGATCATGGCAGAGAATGGTTTCCAAGGAAACTAGAAGACAGGGGCATAAGGGTTGACAAGAGATAATGGAACAGGGAGGGTTAAATTGGAATGGGGGATGAAAAAGCAAGGTGTCAGAGGTGATATGTGGGGGGATAATTAACACCAAAAGTTTTTGAGAAAGCCATATGGAAACCTATTACTGTAGTAGCCTCCTAAACATATATCTATGGAAGAAGAGATTTAATAGAGTTGTACAATAAAGGGACAATGTCCTAATGAGACACTTTATGCTAGTAAATTAAAACAAGACAACAACAGAAAAAAACAGTGCCAAGAATAAAGGAAGGAAGAAATGATGTAATTATACATTTTTTTAAAGATTTATTTATTTATTATGTATACAGTGTTCTGTCTGCATATACACCTGCAGGCCAGAAGAGGGCACCAGATCTCATTACGGATGGTTGTGAGCCACCATGTGGTTGCTGGGAATTGAACTCAGGACCTCTGGAAGAACAGCCAGTGCTCTTAACCTTTGAGCCATCTCTCCAGCCCGTAATTATATTTTAATTACACAAAAATAAAAGAAACAACTTACAAAAAGGATGAGTTACCTGTTTTGTGTTGTTGGCTTATGGAGTCACACAGACTCCTAAATATTATTGACTATTATAACCACTTTCAACTGCCTGCTAAACTTGAGGATAAGATCCTATTACTGAGTCATAGAACATACCAAAATCAAGCTGTTACCTACCTGGAAGTTAAATTCTTACTATCTATCTTTCAGGGTACTTGAAGAGAAAATTAATTATCACTCTCACCCAGTTGTGAACTCTGAAACCTATAACAAAACTTTTTAATCTCATGTCTAAAAGTTAACAGTTTTAAGACTAAGATGAATGATAACTGAGCATATATACATATATATTTAATTTAAATGTATATTAAATTTATTCTTCATAATTTTATTTGTGCAATGTATTTTGATCATATCCATCCAATATTAAGTCCTTTCACTTCCTAATTCCTGTGCCCTCATTCTGCCATCTTCATGCCCTCCTTTGTTGTTGTTCTTAGTAAGACCTGGGACCAATCATGCTGCCCACAGTACATAGGTGTAGAGCCATCACCTGGGACATGGATGACCTACCAGCTGTCTTTGCCTCAAAAGGAGTGAATGGCTCTCCCTGCAAAAGCAACCATCAACTGCTAATAGCTCCTTCCAAGAATGGGGTTTCTGGGTTGCTATTCATTCATACTTGAATTTTGACTGCCTTGATCATGTTGAGGTAGCACCAGGGGCTGTGAGTTGTGGGCAACAGCCATGTCAAGACCAGAAGTCTGTGTTTAACAGCTTTCTTCCTCATCCACCAGGATATGGTTTGAAGACCAAAAATATAGCTTTTATTCATTCTACATTTAGTAAAAAATAAAAAAAAACCTTAAAAATCTAGTCATTCTTTTGAATGTGAACTTCTAAGGATACATTGCATATCTTCTAATAATGCTTTGGTGGCTTTTCTTGAACATTTCTAAAATGTTATCATGCTAAGGGGAAATTATTCTAATTGTTCCTCCTCTCCTCCAATACACATGCATAAAAGTCTTAGGCAACAATGCTATCCAGTGAGAGAGACCTATGCCTGCCCTTTGCTCTATAGGAGTCATAGTTTTCCTTGGCCTAAGCTGCTTGCATTCCAGCCTGCTTGTTGCTAGGGGATTACCTCAGTGAGTCTCTTTGTTAGTTCAGTGGGCTGTGAGCAATGCTGGGTTCAGGCTTTATAAAAAGTGTTCTTATTTGCAACAGTATTATATTGCTTCCCCCTTCCCTCTCTTCCATCCAGCCCCTCCCTTTTACCCTGGCTTGAACACCTCCCATATCCACCCACTCTCAAGTTGAAAGACACTTTTCTTTGATTATATTTGTATTTGATTATGTTTGTATACATACATACATACATGCATACATACATAGGCACACACATACATGTATACATACACACATATATACATATATCTATATCTATATCTATATCTATATATATATATGTGACATCATACTCCACACATACTTGCTGCCCTAATCACAATAGCCAAGAAATGGAAACAACCTAAATGTCCTTCAACAGATGAGTTGATTCAGGTTATTATTTCATGAAACCCATGTAGCTTTGCTCTATGAAGTGTTCCTTCCCCTGTGTGGCACTTTGCCTTTGGATAAGTATCATGTTGTCTTTTTGCCAATTTCTCACTTGAAATGGTCATGCATCCATCTGTCTGCTATATCAATCCTGTGATATATTTTCCTGGCAACTTTGTTTTTAAATAAAGTTTCATGGTCTCAAAACACCCAGGTAAACATGTACACATTTTTCTTATTGCATGATAGGGAAAGAAATGTTCAAATTTTACATTTCTGCAGAATCAGTTCTCATGTCCCACTTTTAAATAAGCTGCTGTAAATGTTAATGATTTGTGTGTATTTTCAGAAATTTGAAATATCAGAATGCTCTTACTTAGTAAAGGCTAGCTTTAGTTGAAATATTCTCAGGCTTTACTAGGCTTTCTTAGTCTCATACTTTTTCATTGACATTCATAAGTTAGGTAGGTTTTCAGTTCTCTTACAGTGATTTTCATTATTTATAGTCATTTTTTTCACTCTTTTCACTACACTCGACATTGTGTTTCTTTATACTAAAACATATATTATATAGAAATATTTTCTGCAAGTCTAGGTGTAATAGCACTTTAGAAATTAAGTATTTTGAAATGAACATTTCAATATCATTTAGTATATATAAAATGTTATACAGCACTTGATTCAATTTCCTTCCAGAAGTGTTGCATATAACTGTCTTGTTATAGTCAAATGAAATTTGATATATTTTAGTCAATCATAGTTCACTTTACATTGCAGTCTCTGAAAATCCCCCATGTGTATAATGTCTTCCATTTCATCAACATCAGCTGTGGCTATGGCTGGAATGAGAGGGTCTGAGGAGCTCCCCAGATGGCAGTGCTATTTGGGATACTTATGGAACCTTTAGGAGGTGGAGCCTCGCTGGAGGAAATGCTCCACTTGGGGTGGGCCTTACCTGCCTTCGTTTCCCTCTCTGCTACCTGACTGCCTGGCTCCCTCATACACCTCTGCCATGCTTTACCCAGCCTGGTGGGCTCCACCCCTCTGGAACTGTGAAACAAAAGAGACACTATCTCCAGGAATCTGTTCTTGTCAGATTCTTTTATCACAGCAACAAGAAAGAAACCAATTCAATTTCCATTTTTTTCACTCCTTTTAAACATACTATTAGCAATATTTTCCTCCTTTCACTCAACAAATCAACAACTAACTTGATTTTGTTTATTCCTGTGTATTAAATCCTTCTGGAATCTGTTATGAATAGAATGATCTGCCTAGATCTTTTTGAATTTCCATTACAGATCACATAATAGCAACGGATGTTGCTGAGTTTTAAATATAGACCCTGGTTTGCTGAAGCTCTCTCAGTTCTAGTAGTTATTTCAAAGACTGAGATTTTTCTGCATTAAGTACCATGCCATAAAAAATGAGAGAGAGAGAGAGAGAGAGAGAGAGAGAGAGAATCCAGATTCTCTGCTACATAATTATTTTCAGTAGGATTTTCAGCATCATCATAGCTCAGAGATTGGGTATTTTGGGTACTATACTCCAATAATAGTGCATATATAACAATAAGAAAGGTCATATTTTGGTCTCTAAGTGCATATCAAAGTTACATTCATACTGTAGTCTATTACTGTGCAATAACATTACAGCCAAAGTGGTAGATACCTTCATTAGAATGCTTCATTGCTAGAAAAATGCTGACAATCTTCTGTATGGTGAGAAAATGCAGTTGATCCCTTGTTCACTACACCATCATCAGAAGACTGTAGCTGCTGAGGCTGGAGAGATGGCACCACAGTTAGGAGCATGCTTTGTTTTTGCTGAGGGTCACCATTTGATTTCTGCACCTACTCTGGGTGACTCTTAAGAGCCTGTAACTCCAGCTCCCAGGATTCTGACACACCTTCCTCTGACCTCTGGGCACTACACATAACACACACACACACACACACACACACACACACACACACACACACCCCTAAACGAAAGTGAAACGATTTTTAAAATGAAAACCTTTCTATTAGAAAAAAAAAAGAAAGGAGAATGGAGTGTAGGACACAGAGGGGTCAAGGACATCACGGGAAGGCTCAAATAATCAACTACTCTGGGCTTATAGGCTTGCAGATACTGAACCAACAATCAGAGATCATGCTTGAGACTGACCTAGGCACTCTGCATATATATATTACAGTTGTGTAGCTTCATTCTCTTATGAGACTCCTAACAGTGGGAATAGGGACTGTCTCCAACTCTTTACTTGCTTTTTGGATCTTACTTCTCCTACTGAGTCACCTTGACCAGTCTTAATACATGGGGAGGTGCTTAGTCTTACTGCAACTTGATATGCCATGTTTTACTGATACTTATAGGAGACCTGCCCTTTCCTGGATGGAGACTGAAGAAGAAGGGACTAGGGTGTCAAGGAGAGAAATGGGAGAGGGGGACGGGGAGGGAAGGATGGGGAAGGAGACCGTGGCTGGGATATAAAATAAATAGATGGATTTTTAAAAAAGCAGAAAAATAAAGGTGACATTCTTGGAAGTATAATAATGTAAAGCTCTATAAAATTAAATATTCCCAGTGCTGACCAGTGTAATAGAAGCAGACATTCTTGTCTGGTACACATTCTTGAGGTTTACATTTTCCATTAAGTAAAAATTTAAGTGTATAGTTTTGTAATGCTATTTTCATTCCA
>CABHPP010166926.1:0-63461 GCA_902168425.1 Peromyscus attwateri | reverse complement strand
AATTTTTATGGATTCTTTGAGTTTACAGTTTTATTTTCAGTGTAAGATCTCATTCTTTTATCTCCTTGTAGAGTTTTTTGACATGAAATCTGTCTAGTTTTAGAGATTACTCATCATGCTTTTACTCAGTTAACATTTGAATGGAACATATCTTTTTAGCCTTTTAGTTTTTAAGCTACTTATATCCTTAGATATTAGATGAATATTGTACAGAAAGCATGTATTTTAATTCTCTCTTTTCTTACGTTCATTCTTCTCATGCATTTTTGATTGAATATTTTCAACCATTTACATATAAAGTTTTTGTTTTGTCATGTGTTTCTTTTAGATTTTTGTTCTTCATTTTCTCTATTTGTTATTTTTATTGAAAAAATTTTATTCTTGATTTTTATTTGTTTCACTGTGTGTATGTGTGTGTATGTGTGTGTGTGTGTGTGTTGTGTGTGTGTGTGTTTAAGATGTGTGTGAGGTCCTGTGAAAGCCATCATTGTACATGTGTGGACATGAGAGGGCAAACTTTTTGGAGTTAGTTCTCTCCTTCCATTTTATTTGGGTTCCCAGGAGTTGAACTCAGGTCCTTAGGAAGTGTAAAGGTCCTTTACCCACTGAGACATCCCTTTGGCCCTGGAGTTTTTTTTTATCCATTTCACACGTACTTAATAAATATATTATTTGTGCTTATCGTGTGGGTACATGTAACTTTATAATGTTTTACTAGCCCATTTTAAATTAATACCAGCAGTCCTAAGTAGTTTTATGTCAGCTTGACACAAGGTAGGTTCATGTGGGTGCAGGGACCCTCAATTGAAAAAATTCCTCTATAAGATTGGCCTATAGCTGGGTGGTGGTGGTGCACGCCTTTAATCCCAGCACTCGGGAGGCAGAGGCAGGCGGATCTCTGTGAGTTCGAGGCCGGCCTGGGCTACCAAGTGAGTTCCAGGAAAAGCTACACAGAGAAACCCTGTCTTGAAAAACCAAAAAAAAAAAAAAAAAATGTGCCTAAAGGCACATCTGTCAATCATTTTCTGATTAATGATTGATGGGGGAGGGCCCAGTTTACTGTAGGTGGTGCCAGCCTGGGCAGATGGTCTTGAGTTGTATAAGAAAGCAGGATGAGCAGGCCATGAGGAAGAAGCTAGTAAGCAGTATTCCTTTACAGTTTCTGCTTCAGCTTCTACCTCTAAGTTCCTGCTCTGCTTGCGTGACTCCAACTTTCCTCATGGGTGGAATGCGACGTGAGAATTGTAAGGTAAAATAAACCCTGTCCTCCTCAAGTTGCTTTTGGTCATGGTGTTTTATCATGGCAATAGAAACTCTAACTAAGACGCCAACTGAACTTCAACTGCATTCAAAGGTTATATACTTCCAGACAAACTTCCCTACCATTTGACTTTATTGACTCCACATCTTACACTTTTATCTATTCAGGAGTCTTTCACATAAATTTCAACTATTTTTATTCTCTTCTCTTCTGACAACTATAGAAAATAAAATGTAGATTTGTAAGTCAAAATTATCTAATACTTTTTATAATTGTTCACAAATATAACTTTTAAAGAGAATTTTTGTGTGACTTTAAGTAACTGCCATATTTTCACATTCACATGCAGAGACTACATTTTATCTGTATGAACAGTAAGACACAAAGGAAATCAATTTACAAACTCTTAAACCATGATAGATAGATTTTTTTTCTTTTCCTTTCTTTCTGTGTTGGCTACTTTTTGTTAACTTGATATAACTTGAAGTCACCTTGGAAGAGAGAAGCTTGATTAATAAAATGGCATGTAGTCAGGCCTATTTTGCATTTTCTAATTGATGACAGATTTAGAAGGGCCCAACCCACTGTGGACTGTACCATCCCTAGGTAAGTGGTCCTAGGGTATATAAGAAAGCAAACTGAAAAAGCAAGGAGGAGCAAACCAGTAAACAGGATTCTTCCATGGTCTCTGATTCAGTTCCTGCCTCCAGTTTCCTGCCTTGGTTTCCCTGATGATGGTCTGCAACCCATAAGCCAAATAAACTGTTTCCTTCCTAAGTTGCTTTGGATGATGATATTTTATCAAAACAATAAAAAGCAAATTAGGACAGAAATTGATCCTAGGTTCATGGGGTATTGCTGTGGAAGACCTTACCATGTATTTTTGAGGACTGTGGAATAACTTTGGGACTCTGGGCTGGAAAAGTCATTGAGTGCTCAGAGCTTAATGGGCTACAGTTGTAGGTGCTTGAGAAATAATGCTGAGAGCAGTGAAGGTGATGGAGGCTTGGCTTGTGACATTTCAGAAGGAAGCAAAGACTGTACCAGGGCTGTTTGTGTGCTACTTTCAATTAAGAAACTGTAGTTATGGTCAGTTGGGCTGAAGGAATCAGCAATTACTAAGAAGAATGGAGTCCTACTGAGGTATAAGCTTTACTTTACTGGAAAAATTGATGCTGGTTATCTGGGTCTGAAAAATCAACTGTAATCAATAAGAGACCAGCATCACTGACATGAAATCTTCTGGGTGTATTTCCTCAGGGTCAGCACACAGAATCTGTGATCCAGAGGGGACCAAGGCTGTGTTATGCTGACAGCCAAACTTAAAAATATGTAAGAGTTGCCGGGCGTTGGTGGCGCACGCCTTTAATCCCAGCACTCGGGAGGCAGAGCCAGGTGGATCTCTGTGAGTTCGAGGCCAGCCTGGGCTACCAAGTGAGCTCCAGGACAGGCGCAAAGCTACACAGAGAAACCCTGTCTCGAAAAACCAAAAAAAAAAAAAATGTAAGAGTTATGCAGATGGTTCTGATATAAGGGCATGAAGGAGTCATGGAGCAGCTGAGGCTTAGCACTATGTGACAGGACTTGAGTACCCAAAGAGAGTCCAGAATAGGCCACTGGTGAAGGTGTAGCCTCTGTTGCAGTGGAGACCCTAGCATACTGGAGATTATGAGATGACCACCACAGATAAAAGCAGCTGTGGAGTGAGCCGGCCTGAGCCTATGAGACAAGCTATGTTTGCTCTGAATGGTCGAGCAAGGGAGGTGGAATTGTCCATGTCCTTTGAATCGAAGAAGTGGGCAAGTGGATCCCAGATGTCAAACAGTAAATTCTTTGCACTGTTAAACTTCAGTTTTGCTTTGATGTGATCATGACTGTGCCCTGGTTCTTCCCTCTTGAAGTAAGGCAGTAATCAACTTGTTTTTGATTTTGCAGGAGCCTACAGTTGAGAAATGTTAGACTTTGAAAGAAGCTGGATATTTTAAAGAGACAATGTTTTGAAGTATTTAAACTATTTAAAGACTGTGGAACTTTTACATTTATACTGTTTTGAATTGAGGTATTAATATTAATCTGACATCTTGGTGACAAACAAGAAAGGAAAACATATGGTTTAATAATGATGTGTTTGTGTCAAATCAACAAGAGGTCAATTGTATCAATTGGCAAAAACCTGCAACTTGACAAAAATCTGCAACAAAGGAATTGTCATTGAGAAAAATATTTCCATCAAATGGGCCAGTAGTCAAGCATGAGCAGGGCATTTTTTTAATGGATGATTGGTGTGGAAGTAACCCATATACTGTGAGCAGTGCCATCCCCTAGCAAGTGGTCCTAAGGTGTATAAAAAAGCAAAATGAGCAAGCCACAAGAAGCAAGCCAGTAAACAGAATACCTCAATGGTGTCTGCTTTAGTTACTGCATCCAAGTTTCTGCTCTAACTTCCTGCCTTGGCTTCTGCTGCTGATGTATTGTAAACCAAATAAATCATTTCCTCTCCAAGTTGCTTTTGGTCATAGTGTTTTATAACAGTCATAGAAAACCAATCAATATGTCTTTTCTTTTCTCATTTCTTTCTCTCTTTCCTTCTTCCTTCCTTCCTTCCTTCCTTCCTTCCTTCCTTCCTTCCTTCCTTCCTTCCTTTCTTCCTTTCTCCTTTTTTCTTTCTTCCTTCCCTCCCTCCTTCCTTCCCTCCCTCCCTCCCTCCCTCCCCCCCCTCCCTCTTTCTCTCTCTCTCTCTCTCTCTCTCTCTCTCTCTCTCTCTCTCTCTCTCTCTCTCTCTCCCTATCTATATCAACAGCCCACATATTTCACCAACACAATTGAGAGAACAACTAGAAATCTGCTTAAGGAAGTTTTGGGAGTCAGTTTGAATAAAGGGATAAGAAGATTCAACTTTGTTCTTAACAGATTGAGAACCTTTTGTGTATTTCCTTCTGTTCAGGCTCAAACTCTTTTGTCTTATGCAGATTGTTACTAGAGTATTCTGGGAAAGAAACAATACTTGCTGAGAGGTTATTTCTCTAGGGCTGGCCCTGTGGGAAACATACAGAGTACACAATACAAAGTAGAAATATGATGGGTAAGATATTGTTTTTTGTTTTCATGTTTTTGGTTATAAGCTGTGAAATGATCAGTACTGGGAAGGTTTTGTTTCTGTTAAGTCAGTGGCTGATATGTGAAAGATGCCCTGCAGATTACCATGTGGGAAGACTAGGTGCACAGAAAACAAGAAATCAAGATGTTTGGCTTCATTTTCTCTCATTTTGACTCTCCTCCTTGTTCTCTGGATCCCACTTTGACTCATAAATTATCTGAGAAGACGTCTTAAAGAATAAAAGGGTTTATTTTGATAAATGATTCCCGATGTTGCAGGATATCAATGGCCGGCTTCATTGCTTTGAACCTGAGACAACATAGAACATCACGCTGGGTAGGATGTGAAGGAAAGAGTTGCTCCCATCATGGTAGCTTGGAAGCAGAAAGAGACAGGGAAATAAGAAAAAGCTCCCAGGACAAGATGCACCCCTTGAACACTTGCACAGTGACCTCCTCACTTTAACAAAGGAGTCCACACAGCTTAAGCTATGAATGAGGTTAGTGTCTTCTTGATCCAGTGACCTTTGATCTGATGACCACCAGTTAGGAATAAACCATCAACACATCTTTCTCTCCCTTTCCTCTCCTCAATTCTTCTCCTCCTCTATCTTCCACTCTATCTTTTCTTCCTCTCTTCTTCCCTGTCTCCTTCCCACTCTTCACTTGCTCCCTAATTCACTCATTTATACTGCCCATTGTACATTTTAGGAAACTGTATATAAGAGCTCACTGATGCAATAGCAGAATTAAAAAAGAAACTGAAATATTCACAGTGTACTATAGATAATAGACCAAAGGTGCAAATGTAAATCTGTAAACATATTCACAAATATATTTACATATGGCTCTAGCAATTGATAAATGTGAACCAATTAGCAGTGAAACTGTGTATTTTTATAATCTCACTTTTATATATTATACAAAAATAAATAACACAGCATTCTTAGTAAACCATACAATTTTAGCCTTATTAAATGTTAATTATGGTCAAACTTTATAGTTAATAAATACTATTTGTTTTAGAAAGACTAAATTCCGAAGTTCTGGTAAATATTCCTGGGTCAGACGGGAACTGATGCTGAGAGAATCCTCAAGTTTGTAGGGCAGTGATTCTCAACATTGCTATTGCTGTGACCCTTTAATACAGTTCCTCATGTTGTGGGGCTTCAAGGCATACAATTGTTTTTATTGCTACTTCATAACTAATTTTGCTACTGTTCTGAATTTTAATGTAAACATCTGTGTGTTCCCATGGTCTCAGACAACACCTGTGAAAAGGTCATTCTACTTCTAAAGGGATCATAACCCACAGGTTGAGAACCACTGTTGTAGAGCATTATGAGGGTAAAATCAGCCCTGTATTCCAGACAATCCAGAGTCAATGGTGTGTTAGACTGCACCGCAGATATCAGTTTCTGGAACTGCTAATGAATATGGCAAAGTCAGTAGGATATTGGTCATTAGCAGGGGGTGATGTTCCCTACACCCTTCCGCATAATCTATTAATATACCAAAAGTTCTGAGACACAATTCAATACGTAATTAAATAAGGAAACTAACATAAACATACTTAACCAAGAATGACTCCCAATGACTGGGCCTTTTCTCCTCATACAATCTTTAATAATTTTTATATTTGCTTATATATGGAGGTGGTGCTATATGCCAAGGTAAATGTAGAAATTAAAAGAAAACCTGAAGAAGTAGGTTTTCTCCATCTACCATGTAAGTTCTTGGAAACTAACTCAGGTAGTCAGGCTTGACAGAAAGTGCCTTTAACAACCCAACCATCATACCTGCCCTCTTCTCGTATACCTATGAAAAGTGTTTGTGGCATGTGTATGTGTGTGTGCATATGTTTGTGTGTGCAGGTGCCCACATGTGCACATGTGGATGAGAAGAGATTGATGGTATCTGTCTTCCTTTGTCATATGCCACCTTGAAGTTTGAGACAGTGTCTCTGGCTGAACCTGAAGCTCCAAAAACCAACTAGTCTGTCTGGTGAGGGAGTCCAGGAGTTCTCCATCCTCTGCCTTCCTACCACTCAGTTTACAGATGGGCACCACATATTCTCATTGGATTGAATGCTGGGAATCCAAACAAGTCCTCAGGCTCACAAGACCAGCACTTAACTGAGACTTTTGGCTCAATTGTTTTAGGTAGCTGATTATTTACTCTGTACAAGGTATGTCCACGTCCTTCTAACTGGCAATCTAAAGAACGCCTCACATTCTTGTTGTGTTGCTGAAGACCCTTTTATTTCAGAAACAGGTCTCACCCATCCTATAACTACTTTATCACTTAAATGTGTTGCCCCACCGCCATGTCATGCTTTGCCTCATGAAATCAATGGAACTCATGAGGATGCCACACCACTGAAAAAAGCAGTTATATGTAATTTCAGATGCCTTAAAAACATAGAAATAAGACATTCAAACTTCACAACACTCTTTATAATGAAACTTTTCCCATACTCCTTTTGGCAGGAATCCTGGACATGTGCTTGTTCTGTTAGTTAAAACCCCACATAGATTCCTTTCTTGCATCCTAGGCATTTCATACCTGAGTCCACAGTCAGGTCAGCCACAGTCAAGAGACTTCCAGCCAAATATCCAGTGAGCTACAGCCCAGCAGAACTCTGAAGTAAGAACTTCACTGTGATACAAAGTTTGTATAGCAAGTGCACAATTATTAGGTAAAGCCCAACAGAAGAAAGTTCTAGAATGTCCAAAGGGATTTAGAGAAGCAAAACCTATCAAACCACTTTTTAGTGTTACTACTTTATGTAGATAATGTACATATGTAAACATTTACATATATACATTTCTTATTGTATGTATATGCGAATGTATCAGACACACCTGTGCATATAAGATGTAAATAAATTGTGTTTCCTACTGTCTGACAGAAATTTTACAATAGACACATATGCATTTGTACACATATACACACACAAATATAAGTGTATAGGTGGCTGATATGCATGCTTTTAGATAACCTTGTTCTCTATATTTTTTAAAAAAATCTTGTTTTATAAATGTATATGAAATGATTGTGTGTGTGTGTGATGTGTATGCTTATGTGTGAGCGCAAGCAATTATGTGTTGTGAGGACAAGGTTCCCCACCTCCTTCCTTGTTGAGGCAGGCTCTCTTGCTGTCACAACTGTGTAGTCAAGGCTAGTTGGCCCACAAGCCTGCAAAGATTCTCTTGTCTTCATTTTGTACCATACCACAAGACCGCTGGGATTATAGATTCAAATCACCCATTCCCAGCTTCTTTTTTTAATATGGATTTTTTTATATGATTGGGGTTCAAACTCAGACCTGAATATTTCTATAGTTTTACCCAATAGGGGATATTTCTAGCACTGATATGATGTTTTTAGGCATAAAGCATCCTTTGCGGTTTGTATGGTTTAGAGTGAGTTCTCTGTGTATCATTGCACAAGTTTCAAACTAACTCCCTGCTCTTTTCAGTTTCACCAACTGTCCATCATAGTTTGCAGTCCTATGGCACCACAACTGGTCATGTAATGTACAATCTTATCTGTGTGATCTTGCCTCCATGCACCCATTTCCTTTCATTTTCCTCACTGCTCAGCCACAGCTGTGCTTTCAATTGTCCCCTTAAGTAGCCAGGGGCTTGTCATCTCCTCCATATTCTACAGAGCTGCTCAATGCCTAGTGTCTGTACCACACTCACTAACAATGCTTCCCTCCATACTCTCAACATTTACTTCCTCCCGTTCCTCAAAACGTTTTTAAAATTTTGCTTCCACTGCAAAGTGTGCTCTGATTGTCAAAGGGAGACCTTGTAATTAGCTTTAGCTGACATTCACTCTTCTGTGTGATGGGGATTTGTGTTGCTGTCTCTGCATCCCGAGGACTTAGGGTGAATCCCAAATCCTGGCAGCAACTCAAAACACACATGTTGAAGGAATAAGCAAATCTTTTAAAATTCAGCCAGGATGTCACAGAAGCAAAATTTCATAATGCTGCTATTTTCTTGCCTTGAGTCCCTATGGCTATTCTCTGCTTGAAAACTATTATTTTTATTCTAAGCTCAGCTCCAATATTATCTCCTTCCAGAACATACTCAGACAGTCCACGCACATTGATAGATATAAGCAGGGTATATGGACACCCTTCCTAACCCCCGCCACACCTCCTACACATTTTTCTTAAAACTTTTCATACTCTAATACATTTTCTTGACCTGCCTGTGCCACCACTAGACTCTAAAAGCCTTCAATGCTAATCTTATCTCGCTTCCATTTGTGTGCTTGGTGTTTAGCATGGTTCCTGCCTGCTCATCTACAGCTTAAAAATGATTGTTGACTTGAACCAATTTTTCTTTCAATATTTCAGAAAAGAGAAGCAGAAAAGGTTCATTATATTTTGCATTCATAGGTATAATTTATTGAAACTGAATCACCCTATTAACAGGAATGGAAACAGGTTTGGGGACACCTACCATGCATTTATGCCTGCGATTTATGCCTATCACTGAATAAAACAAGAGATTTACCCCTAGTACTGAAAAAGGGAGTAGAGGTACAGGTAAGCAAATGCACACACACACACACACACACACACACACGCACATGTGTGCACATCCACACAACTGTGTAACACATATACATATACACACATATATATATTCACACACACACATGCAAACATACATACACACATACTTATGTACTCATTTACACACACACACACACACACACACCCACACACCCACACAGACCAGCTCCATCCTCTCAGGTTATACTTTTGCTTATATGGAACTGTCTTCTCTGTTTGACTTGTATGTTTCACTTGTGATTCTGTATTTTGCACCATGCTCCAACGGAAGTCTAAAGAGATGTTTTGGGTCAGTTTGCCCTGGCTTTGGGCAAGTGGCTTAACCTCTATATGCATGTAAATGTTTCAGAAACATGAAAAGTTAGTTGTCACTCTTCCCAGAGATAACACAATATACAAAGACTTAAAGAATATTCAATACAGGCTGGACAGAGAGCTTGGTTAATAAAGTACTTGGTGTGTAAGCATGGGGACCTGCTTTTGGTCCCCAGAAGCTGTGCAAATGCCTGTCATAGAGCCATGTGTCTGCATTCCCAGTGCTAGGAAGACAAAGGAAGTCCCTGGAACACAATGGCCTATAGCCTAACTAAATCAGTAAGGTCCAAGTTAAGTGAAAGACCCTGTCTCAAAATAAGATGACAAGGACTGAGAAAGTCACCTAAGTTGCCTTCTGGCCTCCACCTACACTAATGTAAACTTGCACACACCAAAAGAATGTTGACCTAGATAGGCATCACTGTTACCAACCCTGTCTTAACCATAGTCACGGGTGGGAGTCTGTCCAGCACACAGGCAGTATTTATCATCTAGATTCATCCAAAATGGGTGGAAAAATGCGTTTTCAGCTATTTTAAGGGTCATCGGTTTTTACCTCACATCTAACGATTAAAAAAAAAAAAAAAAAGAGATGCTAAGACAAGACCGTGAGAGGCTTCCTGTCCATTTGAGTAGATTTTTAGACTTTTGAATTACTGTGTCGTCATCACCCACTAACCACTTGATAAGGGAATCACTTTGTTTTGCTGGTAAGGTCTGTGTTTCATACTTCCAACAACATGAGCAGGAAGAAGGGAAGAGTTCCAAATTTAAGGCCCATTTCCAGTGATCTCAGAATTAGGCTGGGTGTGTTTATATTTTATTTCCTCTCCAAACTCTTCACAATTACAGCATTCCTGGACACAGAATGAAACTCCTAAATTCAATAATACACCCAGGGAGTGCTGTTGGTAGTCAATCTTATAAGCTCAGGGTAAGTGCTTTGGAGGAAAAATAATACACACATTTAATAGAGACATAGAGCTTTCAGGTTTTCCAAATGGATCAAAAGATGTCTTTTCAATTGTAATGTATCAAGGGAAAACATCATTCCTTTGTTGTTTTATATCCACAGTTTAATGTTAGATATAAATATCACTATACCTGAGGCAATAAGTGTAGATACACAGGTCAAACAGGTAATACTTGAGGCTCCAAGTAAGCCATTCCTTAAAACAGTCAGTAATACAAAGATACATTTCACTGTTTCAAATTCTTACATGTATTGATGCATATACTCACTCTTTCACACACAAAGTCTAGATGGCCTGCAGCAGTTTCTGATGGGATGTAAGGACACAGGCAAAGAAGAATTCACAAGACACTCAACAGCAGACTTTTTTTTTTTTCCAGAGATGTTTAACAAACTGAGTTTAAGTAAAAGGATATAAAGGCAGAGCATCATCACTTAGTATTAAGGGAATTGAAAATTACGGAATTGAGTGGCATCAGTAAGAAAAATACAAAAATCATGATACTTGTAACAAATTAACTACTGTGTAACAAAATGACAGCTACAGAGAAGGCTTAGTGTTAAGAGAATGTTCTGTTCTTGCAGGCAACCTGACTTCAGTACCCAACACTGGGTTCAGAATGCTCCAACAGCCTACAACTCCAGTTCCAGGCAATATGATGCCCTCCTGTGGCCTCCACAGGAACTGCACTCACTTGCACATGCACACATAACCTAAATTAAAACCAAAATTTCTAAAAGTTGACAATGAAGTTTCATATGTATATAAATTTTAAGAACCAAGTTGAGTTGAAATGTAACAGTATTATATAATTTATTAAAAGTAGAACACAATATTAGATAATATGTACAATGTAAGGAAGTGCAGTGGGAAATACTACTACATCATTCACTCTTCTACTTTCTGGTATTTTGGAAGCTATATTATTCAGTTCTTCTAGGGATTAAGTTTTTTATAATTGTTTTACTCTCTTTTTAAAAATTCATATGTATTCATTGTGCATAGTGATGGGTTCCATTAAAAATGAATAAATACAAATTAGTTTTTAAAATTTGTATATATTCATTAGGCATAGTGATGGGTTTCATTAAAATATGCTTTCTTTTTATGTCTAGTACTCTGACCATGGTTCTCCTCCTTTAAAGCTAATTTTAAATCTCCTTTCTTCTACCAGTTTCCCTTCCATGTTGTCCTCAAATGCCAGAAAGGGATATTGGATCCAGTGTAGCTAAAGAAATACTGGTGGAAGAAAATATGGGCATATCTCTCTATATACCCAAAATATAGATACATGAAAATATGTATGACTTTATAAATTTATATGCAATCTAGGAAAATCGAGTGAGAGAAACCATGTGCCATTTGCCTTTCTGATCCTAGTTTATATTCCCTAATACAGTGATACCCAGATGCATCTATTTCCCATCAAATGGCATAATTCCATTCTACATTGTGGCTGAATAAAACTCCACTGTTATGCACACCATAGCTGAAGAAGTTCGACAGGAGTATGTTTAGGGAGCCATGCTGGGATAGCCATTTCTCAAAATCTCACCTCTCTGATTTTTGGCCACCATTATATTAGATATTTTATTTTGCCACATTTTTCTACCACCATGGGACTGGGCTTACAGACACAGCCATAATCATGCCGTGCTATTTCTGTGGGTGTTAGGATCAGAATTGCGTTCTCTGTGATTATACATTAAGCACTACTACTCACTGCACTACCTCTCTATAACAGTATTATTTTTAAAAGCTAAAACATGGAAATAAGTCTGACATTTCATCCCCAGATAGAGTTATAAAGAACATGTAACATGCACATTTCTTCAATTTATAAAGGAATTAAATTCTGTTCTGTATACTAATAACGTGAGTTAATCTTGACAAGATGTACTTACCTGGATTTGGTGTCACACAACTGTGATCTTGGTACTTGACAAGCTGAGGAAATAGGCCTGCTTGGATTACATAATTGAAGTAAAGTTAGAGGGACATAGGTAAACAGGAAAAGCAAAAGTGGGCTTCTTGAGGTGGCAGTTTCTTGTTCCCAGAAAATATTTCAGGAGAAACAGCAGGAAGGCATGGGCATACACATCTAAACAAGATGTAAAACAGGAAGGGGAGGAGTCAAGGGCCCTATAAAACACTCAAACTGGCATTCCTTCAGTGCATTCCCAGCCTTAGGGCCTATACCATACTGAAGGAATAGAGTGGTTACTTTTACTTTTCTTCCAGATTGGTCTTCCACCTTTCAAGATGTTGAATTCTTTGTTCAACAGGGACAAGCTTAGAAAACACCTAGACAACTACCACTAGACCAGTTATATAATGAGTCCCAGACTCAGAGAGACAACATCAGAAGAACAAAGAAAAAACTGACATCTGGTAAACGGACAGAAAACAGAGAGGAAAGGGTGGAAGCCTGAGGTTAGGAGGTTGCATTTAGTTAGGAGAGGCCTGTTTCGGATGCTGAAAAGGTTCTAGAAATGCAGAGTGGTTGTATAAAATGTTGAATGTTCTTAGCATCACTTGACAGTAAAATTCTAAATGGCTGAATGATCAGAATGACAGAGAGTTGTGGAATATTATTTTAAGATGTTTTACATTTGTTTATGCTGTGGAACATATGTTTTAATGATGAAAAAATGTGTCACATTGTTTTATGTTGCTTTTGTTTAACTCTGTGAAACTGTTGATTTGCCTGTCTAAACCACCTGATTGGTCTAATAAAGAGCCAAATGGCCAATAGCAAGGCAGCAGAAAGTATAGTCAGGGCTGACAGGCAGAGAGAATAAAGAGGAGGAGAAATCTAGGAAGAAAGATCTAGGAGCAAGAGAAGGAGGAAGATTTCAGGGTCCATCCATCCAGCTAAACAGCCCGTCATGGAGTAAGAAGAAAAGAAAAGATATAAAGAAATAGAGAAAGGTAGAAGCCCAGAGGCAAAAGATAGATGGGATAATTTAAGAAAAGCTGGTTAGAAACAAGCCAAGCTAAGGCCAGGCATTTATAAGAAAGAAAAAGTATCTGTACGTGTTTACTTAGAAGCTGGGTGGTAGGCCCCCAAGAGTGTAAAAGAGTAAAAAGTAACCAACAACAGCAGGGTTTGTATCATTTGCATGCAACTAAGAAAAAGAAAGACACTTCTTTAAAAGGTGGTCTAAGAACAGAGTCACCTATAAACAAGTGAGTTTGCAAACCAAGGTAAGAAACTACACAGAAAACTACATAGAGCAAGGAACTGAGTGCTATGGGAAGAGGGGACCAGAAAGGTAGAAAAGGCTATATTATTAGAAGGGCTGTGTTTCTTTTAATCAAGAATGTCACAGCTGAGCAGCAGTGGTGTACACCTTTAATCCCAGCACTTGGGAGGCAGAGGCAGACAGATCTCTGTTAGTTCAAGGCCAGCCTGATCTAAAAAGCAAGATCCAGGACAGGCACTAAAACTACACGGAGAAACCCTTTCTCCAAAAAAAAAAAAAAAAAAAAAAAAAAAACAAACAAAAAAAAGAATAAAAGAATTCACAAGTTGATAGTAAAGGAGCTGGAAGGGGTATATATGAGTGTTTGTAGGAAGAAAGGGAGAAGGGGAGAAATGTAATAAAATCATAATTTCAGAAAGAAAAAAAGAATGTCATAAGTGATTTTGAGCAAAATGATTACATAATGATCCTCATTTCAAAAGAATACCATGGTTTATTTTGAGCACAGACTATCTGAAGGTTGCTATTGCAAACAGACATGTCAATGTAATTGCCAGAGTCCAGCTCAGGGAACACAGGGTTGGAGTAAGAATGGTAGCTGAGAAGAGAAAGAGCAGATGAAAACAGAAAACCTATTTCCATTGCAAAGATGGAAGGACTCTCTGATGGTTTTGCTGCTGGTTGGAGAGGCAGGAAGGATCCCCTCAACTATTCCTGCCCCCACCTCAAAAAAATCACACACTTAAATAACATAGAAAATAGGGAAGATTAGTAAAGACGACATTTCAGACATTCCTCCAACTTAAAATATCATCTGATATGTATAAAATACCAATAACTTAATCACAGCTGCTTCTGGGATAAAGCTTGAAAAGATGGGAGGAAAAGGAAATGACAAGTGTTGTACTTCCTGTTTAGTTACTTGTAGTGACAGGTCACTTAAATAATGCAGCAATTCTAGAAGAACTTCTCAGGAGCTGTGCAGAGGGTACCCTCTTAAACCCCAAGGTGCTCTACCTGCTGTTGGAGCATGAGAACATGGCTGGCAGTGCAGGTTAGACACAATAACTCACTTGGGCGGTATCAGACTTAATGCATTTTTTTTTTCTACAGGTAACAGGAGTTAAATCCCCATGAAGAGTTGGAGATCAAATTCAAAGCTGTATCAGGTTCTACATAGAGGGTGGCAGGTCATCATTCCATGGAGGGGCGCAGAGCAGCATAGTGATACAAGGATAAGATTTGGATTCCCCAAGGATCCCTAAAACCATATAAGAAAAGGAACCTGTGCTCTTCCCATCCCACAAGAGTTACTTTTCTTGTTGCTGTGGTCAAATACCTGACAGAAACTAACTCAAAGTAGAAGGGTTTATTTCCAATCAAGGACTGGGAGTTCATTCCATCATGATAGTTAAGTCGTGATGGCAGGAGTGGGGTAGCTACTCACATGGCATCCACAGTCAGGAAGCAGAGAGAGATGAATAATGAACATTCATACTCAGCTTGCTTTTTCTTTTTTTTTCAGCCCAGAACCCTAACCCATGGAGTAGCACTATCAACAGTTAAGGTGGGTCTTCATACCTCATGTAATCTAATCTAGAAAAGTGCATTTCAGATATTCCCAGAGACAGGTCTTTTCAGTGATTCTAAATTCTGTCAATTTGATATTAATAGTAAACACCATTCTTGTCTAATCTCATGAATTTATGAAATCCTATGAGGAAATGAGACTTAGAATTCACCTGAAAGGAGAATCAGACGATATGTGTGACTATGGAGAAAACCATCAGTCTTAGCTAAGAGAGGGAAAGAGAACAATCCTTGAAAGTAGAAACAAGGGAGAAGAAAAATCCCTTGGTCCCAAGGAGCAAATGAACCACAGCCACAAATGGAAGACAGATTTGTATATTGATCTATTCTTGCATTTAGCAAAAAGTAGTTCTCCTGATGAATCCCAGGCTCTTAATCTATTTAACCACTTAACTATTGATAAAGCAAGTCACTTCTTAAACATTCATTTCCATTTAGACTTCCCAATTATAATGATTAATGCTTTGCATCTCTCTGTGTGTGCTATGCATATGATCTTGATAACTTCAATTGTTTTATTTCTAATTTTATTGGCTGTTTATAGTGTCAGCTGTAGGATGCAGACAATGTCTGGGATGCTCCTTCTCTTGCAGCTGAACCTCAGCTCCTTTGTCTAAGAGTAAACAAAGTGGTGCGAACTGAAAGAGCATATGCCCTTTATTTCCCAATGGAACCTGACGTCTAGAAGGAGTGCTAACTTGAAATGTTGGGCATGACTTAAATTCAAGACCACAATGCACCTAGCACTCAGGAAAGCTGGTATATCAAATATGTTGTGGTCAAATCTGCACTTATTGTTCTTATTGGGAGTGAAAGGAACCAGTGGGCACAGCACTTAAATTCAAGCAGATTTCCCCAGTATGATGTGACTTAAAATTCAGTCTTTTATCTGATGCTGATGCCTGGCTTTGCCACTGTATTAACCAAGTAAAGCTCAGCCGATTCTATTTTACCCATCTCACTACTGACTTTGCTCCCATCATATTTGTATGATAGTATTTCTCTTCTCCCCAGGCCTGAAGTTTGTAAGCACCATTTATTGAGTTTCCACAGTTTGTATAGACACTCAGAGAGATGTATGGGTGTGAATCGCAGCAGGATCCTCTAAAGGAGATACTGAGTAAATTATTATTTAATTAAAACTCAAATCAAGGCTGAAGATAAAATGACTGTCTGAGCACTTGGATGGTCCCTGCCTGAACCGATTAGACTGTAATTATATACAACCATGGACAAAACACTTCACTGGAACATAGGTGGCCATAAAGGTGACAAGCTCCACGTAATGACTATATTAAATCAAGGGAGAGTGATAGCTAATCTGATGGAGGCTTCCTCACAGTGTGAAGGTAAAATGGTATAAAAACAGCTCTCAATACTGGCCAAGGTGAATGTAGCTGAATTGTTGCAAAAGTGTCCTGAAGGAGACCTTCAGCAATACAACCTTGAGTTTCCTTCTCCGGACCATGAAGTGGCTGGCTTTTAGATGAAGCAATGAATGCTTAAGCAGTGGTTGTATATGGAGGGGTAAACTGAACTTGGAGTCAAGCACATACAGTCTTTGTGTCCGTGAGTTCATGTGCGTGCACTCGCAAGTTTATGCATGCAGCTTTTTCTTCTTCTTCTTCTTCTTCTTCTTCTTCTTCTTCTTCTTCTTCTTCTTCTTCTTCTTTTTTTTTCATTTTTCTTTATTAAGAAATTTTCTACTCTGTCGTTAGAGTTTTCCTGCCTGGCCCACAGTCAGGACAAATCTCTGTCACCTGCCAGTCCCACAGCTGCTCTGACTCAACCAAGTAAACACAGAGACTTATATTGCTTACAAACTGTATGGTCGTGTCAGGCTTCTTGCTAACTGTTCTTATATCTTAAATTAATCCATTTTTATAAATCTATACCTTGCCACGTGGCTCATGGCTTACCGGCATCTTCACATGCTGCTTGTCATGGTGGCGGCTGGCAGTGTCTCCCCCCCAACTTCCTGTTCTCTCAATTCTCCTCTCTTGTTAGTCCCGCCTATACTTCCTGCCTGGCCACTGGCCAATCAGTGTTTTATTTATTGACCAATCAGAGCAATTTGACATACAGACCATCTCACAGCACTACTCACTCTACATATCACCCACAGATCCCACCTCTTCCCTCTTCCCATCTCCTAGCCCTCCCTCCCAAGCCATCCCACTTGGGCTGGAGAGATGGCTCAGCCATTAAAGGCTAGGCTAACAACCAAAACATGCAGTTTTTTCAATGTCCTGCTCTTTAACATGGACTTTGGGTCTAGAGTTCAGGTCCTTGTCATTACCTAGCAAGAACTAACCTGAACTACCTACAGTCTCAGCTGACATCTGCAATCTTAGCTGTGCCATTTACTTTCGACCTCTGGCAATGACTTCAGTTTTCTGATAGTTTCAATAGATGTAATAGATGTGTATATATATTGTACATGCAATTAAACACACACACACACACACACACACACACACACACGGATAGACATAGATATGTTGTCCTGGCATAGCTTTATGATTGATGATAAAATATTCAGTATTCTATCATAACATGTATGTGATAGATTAGGCTCCAAATAAACAGTAGTGTTAATTACTGTCATGACTATGAATAATTTTTCTAAATTCAATATTGTCACAGTGAAAACTTTCTGTTACACTAATGTAACTTTCTGTTACATTAAAACCCAAAGACTTAGAAGTTTGCTTGGAACATCTCCTAGGGCAGCCTTAGTGTGTCTTAATGAAACCCATTTAACATGTGCTGTTATTTCATTTCTATTACATATTTTATTAAGTAAATTTATTACAACAATTGTACAAGGACCCTGTAACAATAGAAAATCAGCTCTATACAAAGACACATTCACTTTAATTTTATAACATTACCAATTCTTTGCCAGAAATGTGTATGCCACCTGAGCATCACCAGGCCATCCCTCCAGAAGCCCTGTTGATCACAGATACCACACCAGGCACTTATTGTCAGGCACTGTGTTCATTTCTACGTTTATATTATTGCTAGTGATATCATCAATAAGCATCTGACATATTTATTTTGGGGATATTTTAATATATCTCTGGCTTGCCTCATCCTTGCTATATAGCTGAGGATGACCTTGAACATCTGATATTTCTTGCTGAAACCTGAAGTAAGCAGGAAGAATCTGCCAATGACCTTGGTGGAGAGTAAGAAATCAGGTAAGGAATAATAAGAATTTCCACATAGACAACAAAGCCTGTGAGTGCTATGAGATTTGGCACCCATCTGGGGTCATGGATCACTCCCACTGGACTCCCCACATTCCTGATCCTCTATGCAAGGTCAAGTTGCCGAATCAGCACTCTATTTTCAAACTTAAAAGAAGACATCAAAATATAGACAACTAAGGTCAGAGACAATCATTCTCATTTTCTCTCAGGAATAAACACCCAATTTTACTATTGTCTCACTTTGAAAGGATAAATTAAAAAGAGTAAAACAATATTATTAAACCAAAAGAAATCTCCTCTGTGTCAAAGGAACAAAACAACAATCCAAGGCAAAAGTCCATGTTTTCAGCAGATTGACAGTCTGGAAGAGAAGTACACTTTAAGCAGCATCTGTTGTTATCTTATTCAAATTTATGGAGCATGGGTGCTATAAAATGAGAGATGAGATAGGATAACAGTGTGGGGTGAGAAGCTAATTGAGAGACAAGCAGAAATTAAAAAGCAAAGCAGCTAGATAACATAAAGGAAGCCTGTTATAAAACCAAGTATGTACCAGCACAATTATAAACAATACCCATTACGCTAAAGAAAAAGACAACTGCAAAAGCACATTAAATGATATGGTGGACATTTGTGTGGGCTTGAACTTAAGTGCCTTGGAATTTGAGGAAGGGTCCTCCAAAAGAGAGGGCAAAGTGTTGTTCCCCTTTAGAATTTTGAAGGAGGTGAATAATATCCCCATCTTTCTCCTAGTTAAAAAGAAGGGCCAGTTTGTTCTAGGTTGGACAAGTAGGTAACAATACACATAATTTGAGTCAGGAGACAGCCTCACATACAGTGAGGTGATTTAGGAAGAGATTTCTGGAGTGCAGGCATTTGTCAGTTGTGAAATGAGGATTCTGAGGAGCAGAGCCCACGGGACAGAGCCAGTAGTCTGTTAGTGAGACATTGTGACCCCTGTGCATGCTCAGCACTAGTGCTTCCTGTAAAGTGATCCAGGTGATTGGTTCCTGCCAATTCTCTGCTGGTCTTTACCCCAATCACTCAGTTAAAGAATGACGAGAGTGTCTGGGCATGTTTACTACAAATGCCTTTCCAGCCTAATTCTATAAAAATAATTTTAATGTATTTAATTTTATTCTTTTTAGCTATATGTAGAATATTTGCCTGTATGGAGTATGCGCATATAAGTGAAGTTGTGTCTGGAGGCCCGAAAAAGATATTGGATTTCCCAGAAACGAAAATTACCTGTGATTATGAGCCATCCTGTGTGGGTTCTGTGAATCTAACTCTGGTCCTCTGCAAGAGTAGTATGTGTTCTTAACTGCTCAGTCACTTCTCCAGTTCCTCAAACTGATTTGAAAAATTAACATTATGTAAACCCAAGAAAGTTGAATGGGTCAAATGATTCTGGAGATGATTTTTTGTTTTCAGGAATTTAGAGTAATATGCAAAAATGAGCTTCTATTATAAAGAGAGACAAAGGATATGCATTGTTTATCTGGAAATAAGAAAGGCTAAATGCAATCACTAAGCAAAATTATGTGGTGGCAGAGCTTTTTTTTTTTTTTTTTTTTTTTTTTTTGGTTTTTTGAGACAGGGTTTCCCTGTGTAGCTTTGCGCCTTTTCCTGGAACTCACTTGGTAGCCCAGGCTGGCCTCAAACTCACAGAGATCCACCTGGCTCTGCCTCCTGAGTGCTGGGATTAAAGGCGTGTGCCACCATCGCCCGACGGTAGCAGAGCTTTCTAAGGGTAGAAAATAACATGGACATTTACAAACTGAAGAGGCCTATTAGGTACTGAAGCATCTAGTTATAAGGTCACAGTACTTATTTGTGTATACCTGTGCATGTTTGTGTCTATGGATATGTGTGATTGGAGAGGTCAAAGGTCAACATTGGATATCTTCATTTACTCTCTTCCTTATTTTTTGAGTCAAGGCCTCAAACTGAACCTGGGTTACTAAGTCAGCTAAACTGGCTGGTCATCAAATCACAGGGATCCTTCTTAATCCATTTCCCTGGTACTTGGATGACCAGCTTAGAACACAGTCCCATGAGTTTTTACCTGTGTTCTGGGTCCTCATTCTTGCATGACAAATATTTTCACAGCTTAGCCATCTCTTTGCAGCCCCCCCAGAATTTAATTTTTAAACATCTTGAAAATACGTTATTCCTAGACTGGATACATGAAGAAATGGCAGGACAAATGTATTTGAAAAACAATGTGTGGGATGCAGTGAGGTTGAAAACTTCAGATAAAGTAGATTCACCAGATTTCTTTAGTGGACAGCCAGTCAGGCTCCTGATACACTAACTTTAAAAATAAGACTCTGTGTGTATGTGTGTGTGCGTGTGTGTGTGTGTGTGTGTGTGTGTGAAAGAAAGAGAGATAGAAAGAGATTATGCAAGCAATTGTCTCCAGAAGCCATAAGGGAACATCTGATTCCCTGGATCTGAACTTACAAGCTGTTGTGAGTTCACCTCTTGATGTGGGTGCTAGGAACCAAATCCTGGGCCTATCAAGAACAGAAAGCATTCTTAACTCCTGAGCCTTTTCTCCAGCCCCATGATATTCTAGCTCTTCTCATCATACTTCATGAAGAGCATTCCTTTTTCCAAATTGTTGGTACACAGAGGCATTTTCCAAATATGGTTTCGGAGTATGTTGTTTCATCAAAAAATATCAGCAAGTAGTAAAATAAATATGTAGGTTTTTGTGAAAAACAAAGGTTCTGAGGTCCAATCTAAAATTCTTGGTTTAATGAGTTAGCTCAATGAGTAAAGAGCATGAACATATAAAGTTAGGCACAATAGTACACATGTCCATAACTCAGTGTTATGGCATGAGGGTCTCCAGAAGCTTATAGGCCAGCAGGCCTGGGTGCACGTCAGAGAACAGCAAGAGGCTGTTCTAAAGCAAGGCAGAAGGTGAGAATGGACAGACAAGACTGCGCGCGCGCGCGCACACACACACACACACACACACACACACACATAAACACAAATGCACATACTTAGATGTATGTCACCTTCCCATCATACACACACTGACAGGAATTTTTAAAAAATTCATTAATGATACAATTATATTATGATTTCAAAAATAGATCTAAAAAATGAAGAAAAATACATTGTATAAAATCTCAAAGAATTAATAAAATATATTGTTAAGAATGTATTAAAATCTTGAGGCACCAGGCATAACAGTTCCAATACCTTACAGAAGAAAAATTTCAGTGACATTAGGTTTCCCTGCAGCATCATTTTCAGGAAAGCAATTAAACCATTTGTGAATTTTGAGACAAATTAGCTTTCTCAAAAAACATTCTCACAAGCCAAGCTGTCATTCATATGAAAGAGTTAGATGAGGACATTCTCAGACTGGGATGTCCTTAACAGAAAATCCATCTACTGTCTGTAATTTCCTGATCCATGAAAGATAAGCACAAGTCATTCCAGATAATCAAATAAGGGCTTCATATGGGCTGCAATGCTTCCTGCCATGATGAACTTGTGAAACGGTTAGCCAGCCTGTCCAAGGACTCTATTGCTGTGAAAAGACACCATGACCACAGTAACTCTTATAAAGGAAATTGTTTAATTGGGGCACACTTACAGTTCAGAGGTTTAGTCCATTATCATCATGGTGGGAAGCATGGCTGCTCACAGGCAGACATGGTACTGAGAAGTAGCTTGGGAGTTTTACATCTGGATCTGCAGGCAGTAGGAAGTGAGTGGCACACTCTGCATGGCTTGAGCAACTTAGATCTCAAAGCCCACCCTCAGAGACACACTTCCTCCAAAAAGGCCACACCTACTTCAACAAGGCCAAACCTCTTAATAGTGCCAATCTCTATTGGCCTGGGGGGATATTTTCTTTCAAACTACCACATTTTACTCCCTGGCCTCCAGAGGCTTGTAGCCAGATCATAATGCAAAATATTATTAGTGCAACTTCAAAAGTCTCCATAGTCTATAACAGTCTCAAAGATGTTTAAACATTCAAAGTCCAAAGTTCCTTCCAGGACTCATGAATCTCATAACTGTAATCTCTGCAAAATCAGAACACACATGACCATTCCAAAAGGGAAGACAGGGAGAACAGTGAGGAAATAATGGACCAAAGCAAAGCTGAAATCCAGCTGGGCAAACTCCAAACCCTGTACATCTCTATATCTGATGTCAGAATGCTCTTCAGATCTCCAACTCCTTTCAGCTTTGTTCACTGCAACCTGCTACTCCCTCTTGGGCTGGTTCCACTCCCTGTTAGCAGTTCTCCTCAATGGGTACCCCATGGCTCTGGCATCTCCAACATTTTGTGGCCTCCAAGACAATCTAGGTTTCAACTTCATAGCTTCATACAATGGCCTCTCTAGGCCTCCATGCAGGACCTTCAATGGGTTTCCTTAGCCATTGAGGGAGATTCCATAACCTCTTTCTTCTATCCTTGACTCTAAGCCACAACCATGTGGCAAAGCTGCCAAGTTCTGGTGGTTGCTGGGACTTGAACACGGTCCGCTCATTTAATGATATCTTCACCAGCTTTCTGTTTTTGATGGTTTTCTGCACTAAGCACTGTTCTGATACTAAATCCATGGCCTCATAATACTCATGATACGAGATCATGCTGTCCTCAAATTCAGAGATCTGCCTGCCTCTGCCTCTGGAGTGCTGGGATTCAGGGTGTGCATCACCATACCTGGCTCTAAGCTTTTCTTTAATTCTTTTCACACATTGAAAGCTTAGCTGGGTGGGATCTTGCCCTAAAGTCACTACTCTCTTTATTCCATTTAACATCAGGATTTTTTTTTAATCTTTTCATCTCCTTGAACACAAGATTTAGCTAAATTCCATTTCCTGGTACCTCTTTTCTCCTTGAACTTTACAGTTTGTATTTTTCCTTGCTTAGTTGGCTCCTTTTCATTATAGATCTTCATAAAAGTGAACACTAATAACCACAGGACAGAGTCAATACTAGGTTGTTTTGAAATCTCCTCTGCCAGCACAATTAATCCAAATCTCTTCACTTTAGCCTCAGGCAGACTATTTGGACAAGGGAAAAGAACAGTCACATTCTTCACTAAACTATCACAAGAATGGTCTCTAGGCCACATAATAATATTCTTCTCCTCTGAATCCTCTTGAGTCGGGCTCCCACAGTTCAAATCACCACTGTCTTCCATGTTCTTACTAGGATGGCCCAGTAAGTTTCACTTAAAGCATCCAATTGCTTTTATAATCCAAAGTCCCAAAGTCCACATTCCTCTAAATAAAAGAATGGTCAGGCCTATCACAGTAATATACCAGTCCCTAGTACTAACTTCTGTCTTAGTTATAGTTCTTTTTCTGTAAAAAGACACCATGACCACAGCAACTCTTACAAGTAAAACTTTTAATTTAGGTTGACTTATATTTCAGAGATTTAGTCTGTTATCATCATGGTGGCATTCAGGCAAACATGGTACTGGAGAGGTACCTGAGAGTTCTACATCTGGATCCCTAGGTAGCAGGAATTGACACATTGGGCATGGCTGGAGCATCTGAGAACTAAAAGCCCATCTCCAGGGACACCCTTCCTTCAACAAGGCCACCCTTCCTAATAATGCCATTCTCTACTGGGCTATGGGGGCCATTTTCATTCAAACCACCACATAGTGGAAATTAAATGCTTTTCTTTATAGAGCTTACAGGGTTATGGTATCCCTTTACAGCAACAGAAACACTAGTTAAGACAATATGTGATGCTATTGTATTAGCTACTTTTTCATTGCCCTAATGAAATATCCAACAAGAAGCAACTGAAGCAAGGAAGGACTTTTTTTGGGTTCACAGTTAGATGGTATACAGTACAAGATGGTGAGTAATGACCGTACATTATCAAAAGTGTGATGTGGCTGGTCACATTGATTCCATCTGTACTCAGGAAGCAGAAAATGGAACTGGGCTATAAAACAAGGCCCACCTCCAATGACTCACTTCCTCCAACAAGGCACCAGCTTCTAATTGTTACACAACCTCTCTAGACAGCACTGCCAGTCAGTGGGGGATCAAGTGATACAACATATGGGCCCATATGGACAGTTCACAATCAAAGCATCATTGGCATCACACACACACACACACACACACACACACACACACACACACAAACACAGACCTACATATAAAACACCATTGATGATGGTAAATCTATTGGCACATCAACAAGTGAGGCCACCATGAACACTTTACTTCTGGGGACCTTAGGAAGATGCAACAATGGTTTGTTCATGAGCTCATGGATAAGAAAAGAATGAGGTGAGTATTAAATATTATAATTAGTGTTTATTCAATGTTGTAGATTTTATTTTTAATTCTCTCTCTGTGTGTGTGTCTTTGCATGTATATGTACACATATACGCAGTGCTCATAAAGGCCAGAAAGAGGTGTTAGATCCTCTGGACCTGGAGTTATGAGCTACCCAATGTGGATGCTGGGAAACCACCTCTGATGCTCTGCAAGAGCATGGTCATAATCACTCTTCTGTCTCTCTAGCTCCTGTTTTTATAACTTTGAAGATGACCCAAAGGCAATACGTAGAGGCTTGCTGAAGCCACACATTTAAATAACATAGTGCTGGCAGTTCTAGATAATATACAATATATGGAGGAAATTCAGGCACATCTCCCTAAGATCTTTTAAATTTGAGGTGAATTTGAGCTCACATAGAAATATTACAGATACATTTCTATTTTAATGACATTTTACACTATTTAAAAATGTTATGGAAATGCATAAAGATATTTTAAATTAATAAAACAACATGCTGGCAAGCTCCAGGGTGTCAGTTGGTAAGCAGATGGTAAGAGTACAATGTGGGCTATTCTGGCTTCTCCTTAGCACTTGCTTTTAGAATCTCCTGACCATATGCAGTGATGCCCCCAGCACTCTGTTTTTATCCTCTGTTAAGGAAGGAAGGAGTTATAACAGACTTGTGTATTCATATGGCTTCATCAGAGTCATTGATGGTTAACAAGGTTAGTCTCAATTTGGTGTTGACAACCAAATCAAAAGTCAGTGATATTGTGGATGCCAGGATACAAGTATGTATACATAATTCCTTTTCCGTGTTTGGATTGCATTGAATTAGATATTTTGACTTCATTCTTGGCTCTGATTTGAATAGCAATGCTATTAAATAATTAAAATTATATAGCAAAGAAATATAGTATTATATTCAAAATTAAGACATTTCAAATTTCACATGTACATTATGTATATGTGTGTGCATGCATATGTGGTGATACATTATTTAATATTGTAATTCTCAGAATTAAAACTAGAACATATTGGCCTAGGGATATGGTTTAGCTAGTAAAGTACTTGCTGTTCAAGTACAATGACTTCAGTTTGGATCCCCAGAATTTAGGAAAAGAAAGACACAGTACTCTACATCCTTAAAGCTGGAACTCCTGTGGTGAGAAGAGAGTTGGAGACAAGAGAATTCTGGAAGCTGGCAGGTGTATGCAGCAGCAAACGAGAGAACTTGTCACAATCAAGGTGCAAGGTGAAGATGAGCACCCAAGGTTGTCTTCTGACTCCACTAACAGACTGTGATACTTGCACAGTTCCCCCATATACACACTCACATGCATGGATTAAAAATTAGTAAAATTAAATGCAAACATGTGCATGTTATGTAATGGACAAGTTCGAGATGATGATGCTTCTCAGCAATGCCTAGGAATGAGATGCCCTTTCATGCTCAGGGGAAGAAAGAAAGAGTTGTTGCTTCTGTTTTTCAGAACTTTGTGTAATGGCTGTATTCTTGTGCTACCTTTGGAACTTTTTCCATATTCATGAATGTATATTCATATACCTCATTATAAGCAACAGCCTTGTTACAGAGATATAGTAGGAATATAAAAGTATAATCTTATTCACTAAAATGTCAGCTCTTCTCCCTTGTGATTAGTGGAATCCAACAAGACATAGTGTTCAGCATCTCTCTGAGGGTCTTTAAAGCTGTGACTTTGCTGACTGGGAATGTTTCTGAAGAACAAATCTACATACTACATTATTCTCAGAAAGGTAAGTTCATAGTTCTACATAAATTTTGATTGTATTTCTCCCTTATCACATTCTGTTATTACATACCCACTCCTGCTGATTCTGTTACCATCCAGTCTCCTGCTTTATGGCTTTTTTCCCTCTTTTTATCTTTTATTTTTTGTAGTAACAAGAGTTTCATTAAAGGTGCCTGTAGGACCATGGATAAAGGATTATTTACAAGAACATGGGTAGTCAGCCAGAGGCTACACCAAGTTAGAAAGTGTTTTCTGCCCTGTTGTATTACACTATTCCTGGAGAGCTGTGAACAAATGTTTACACACCCAAAATATGGAGCTTATAAAAAAACAAAAAATAATGGTTACCACCAGAGTTCAGCCTGGTGAAACAAAGAGTTTTGCTGGGGTTACTTACAAGAGTATAGGTGAGGGGTTCTTTATGGGAGCAGAAAAGACTCAAAGACTGCTGAGTCAGCAAAACCCACGCTAGAATGGATCATGGCTCACAAAGCTGAAATCCTGGATCTCATTGTACAACTTGCATGGAGTTTGATAAGTTGGAGAATGTTTCTTCCAGGCAGCTCAGAGTGTCTGAGAGTGTCTTTCAATCATCATTACTGCTTATATATGTTTGAGGGTAAGAGAGAGCTAGTGAGTCTCATGAGTTTCAGGGATTTTCTGAGGCTTTTGAGTTGTTTCCTGAACTTAGGGGTTTCCCTGTAGGCTGGAATGTATTACTTTGGAGGAAATGTTGACCGAACATACCCTAGCCCCTAATAACTGCCTTCAGAGTCTTAGAGGTGGAAACAGCATAAGAGCTCCTTCTGAGCAATTAACTGTTAACTGTTGGTCAATTCTCAGGGAGGGGTGGGGCATTTTAAGTTCTCCCCCTGCCATGACAGAATGTTGAAGACTGCAATCCTGTGATGGTCTTCTGTATAGGTAATCAACTACAGAAAACTCAAGTGTGTTCTGGCGATGTGCACAACCAGTGTGTAAGAAGTTGAACAAGTAACTATTTCTCATGTCCAGTCATCCAAATATAATGTCAAAGTAGTATTTGTCCCCAAAGTAATTGCTAACTAGATAATAGCTAGTAACTGATTTTAAAATGAATAAAAACGTCAGACTGTTCCTCTCTAAGCTCTCTGAAATAACTTCTGGAAGCTGAAGGAAAAGAGAGGAAGAACAAAAAGACTATGTAAAAATGGAGTCATAGCATATCACCACACACCAGGCAAACATATCCCAAACTAAAGGACTGTTTCAAGTAGATGTGAAGGTGTTTAGATGTCTAGATGTGAAGATGCGAAGGTTCCTAGGAGCACTATGTAATTCAGAAGAGTTACAGTGTTGACAGTGTCATCTGTTAGAATAAAGGAGATACGTGCTTTAAAATGGAAAACAAAACAAAACAAGAAACTTAGGTTCTCTTATTTTCAATCAAAGATATGCAGTCAAAAATCAGGTCCAGAGAACAATGTAGCAGTAAACTTTAGAAAACTAGGATGTTTTCATGGAATGAAAGACAATCTGCCTTTAAAAGTAGAATTCCTATTCAACAGGGCACCAGAAAGAGCCATTTAGAATAAAGCATGAGAAAAGACCCTGGAAAAGGAGCAGTCCCCTGCACCCATGCTGAGGGGAGCAGCAGCTGGGGCTGGCAGGATTTCAGCTGTGGTCTCGTCCTTTCCTCCTGTTTGAACGCAGCTGTCAGACAGTGGCCACACCCCTGCCCACCCTTTCGTGTGGGAGAGTGAAACGCAGGTCTGGTACACAGATATTCCTGAATTTAAAGTTGAACAGTGCTGTAACATGCTGTGACTCTGGGGATCCACAGAATAAGTTGCATGCATATTTAGTGAAGGAAGGATGTACGTGGTTTGGTCAGGAATGGTATGAAGTAAATTGCCTCCACCAGCCACAAATTCTGTCCAATTTATATAGATGAATTTTTATTGGTGACTTTTCTCTCCTCCAGTTCAGAGATGATGTCTAGTTTCCACTTTTGTACATAGGCCGGCTTGGCTCCTGTACTTGAGCAACACGGTTTACCAATATTGTCAATAAGCCGTATTCCACACACGCCCCTCTTTTGTCTTTTTTATCTTCATCTCAGTTTTTTTTTTTTTTTTTTTTTTTAGCGTGCTTGTCTTGGCATCTCTATGTACAGAGAACAGTCTAACCATGGCAGACTTTATGGAGAAGGACCTGAGGTCCCCAAATCACAACCAGTAAGAGCTGCTGGTGTGAGTACAAGTCTCCAGATGAATCTTCTAAAAGTTTCTTTCAAAAGTCCAAAGAAAGCAGTAGAGCATTCACCAGGCAGGAGAGAGACCCTGGGTGGAATAATAGAGGGTTAAGTGGCACATCACTGAGCCAGCAGTCACAGGTATGTGTGCCAATCTGTGTGTGCACACATTTGTGTGCATGTATGTATGAGTGTGTATGTGGTGATCTTTTGTTTGTGATCTAACAAATAAAGCTTGCCTGAAGATTGGAGTGTTAGCTAAGCCACTAGTTAGCCATAGAGGCCAGGCGGTGGTGGCACACACCTTTAATCCCAGTACTCAGGAGGCAGAGGCAGATGAATCTCTGTGAGTTCAAGGGCAGCCTGGGCTACACATGATTGATCCAGTCTAAAAGAGAAATAGAACCAGGGAGTGGTGCCACACACCTTTGATTCCATCACTTGGGATCTCATGCTTTTAATCTCAGTGCTAGGGAAGTAGAGACAGGAAGTGATATGGCTGGGAGGAATATAAGGCAGGAGGAGACAGGAGCTCAGTCTTTTTTAGTTTGAGGATTCGTGAAGACAGAATCTTGCTCTCTTTTCAGGGTGAGAATTCTGTAGAGGTAAGATGTCTCTTTGGTGGCTGGCTGTTGTGCCTCTCTGGTCTTTCAGCATTTTTACCCTGATATCTGGCTCTGGGTTTTTACTATTAAGACCAATTGGAATTTGTGCAACATCGGTACAAAGCATTAGGAGGTGAACATTCATGTCTATGCATTTACACATGTTTGTATTTGTGTGTTTGTGTATATATACATGTGTTTGCACATGTTTATATGTAGACTACACATATTTGCACATGTGTGTATATGTTTGTGTATATATATATATATATATGCACATGCTTTGTGTATGCATGTGTTTGAGTATACATATGTATACATATGCATGTTTAAGTATAAGTATGCACATTTGTGTGTTCATGTTTGTACATGTGTGTATTGGGTGTACATATATGTGTATGTGTATTTATATGTGTGTATGTGATGCACAGGTATAAGGAACTGCATAAGCATCTGTATATATACTTATTTGCATGTGTGTATATATGGGGTTACACATGAGTGGGTATGTGTACATGTACACACATGTATGTATATTTGTGTGTATATGTATATATACATGTTTGTGTGTAGGTATGTGAGCATGGGTGCACATTGTGTATAGGTATGCATGCATATGTGTATATGTACATGTTCGTATGCATGTGTGTGCGCTTGCACATGTTTGTGTTTATATATATAAATGTAAATGCACATGTTCATATATATGTAGATGTGTGGGGTCAACACGTATGCAATAGTATAAATGCATGCCTATGTATGCACATGTTCTTGCTTTGTATTGATTTAGGGTGCGCAAGTGTTTAGAAGCATTCATGAAGATTGTGTACATATGTATGTGGAGTAAACATGTGAGGTACACATACACGTCTATTTTCATGTTTGTGGAAGTAAGAGGACGACCTTAGCTCTCTTTCCTTAGGTACTATCTACCTAGCTTTTGAGACAATGTCTCTTTCTGGCCTGGGGCTTACCAATTTCATTAGACATGGTGGCAAACACGACCCAGTGATCCACATGTCTGCACTTTCTCAGCTCTGTGATTAAAAGCACGTGCCACCACATCTGGCATTCTTATATGTGTTCATATTTATGTGGTAAGCAGTGTACCTTGACTGAGACATCTCCTCAGCCCATTTCCTTCATTATTACATAATAGTTTATTATTTGTTGTTGGAATTGCAAGTATGATAGATGTCAGAAAATTGCTTATAGGTCAGGAAACACATGAGGCAACATCTGTGTTCACAAGTTCTAGTTCCTTTCCTTGGTCATTTCTTCCAGCATAATTTTAAGTACAATAAGGAAAAATGAGATGCAACAAATCAATGGCTGGTAGAGTGGATGCTCACACATAGCTCAATGATATTAGTAAAATCTCTGAAAACATTGCAAATGATAACAACAATCGTCTGGTACTATATCCAACTTCTAAATGACTAGAGATTTATTTTTAGTATGAGCTAAATCTTATTGAACTTTCACAGAAAAAGAGGACCATAAAGCATTTCTGTGAGCAGAATGTGAAATGACTCTGAATTATAGGTTACTGAAGATTACTGTGACCACAGTTGAAATGCATCCCTCTTCCAAAATCAGATTTTTATTGAATTCACTTAGTTTAAGGTAATTGTTGGCAATGATAGCAATGATTAAATAGGTTTTATGAACATCACACTTCCAAGAATCTGAGTGAATGATTGACTATAAGCCCAAAACAGCAACTAAATGTTCAGTAGAATTACAGCTCTTAATCTTAAGTGGGTATAATGCAGAGTGCGAGGACAGGGCATTATGGTTAATGTTGATTGTGAACTTGACAGGATCTAGAGTCACCTAAGGGACAAGGCACCTAAGCACAAGTACGTCTGTGCAGAAGTTTCTAGATTGATTTAAATGATGTGGGAAGATCCACCCTAAATATGGTTGGCACTATTCCACACACTGGTGTCCAAATGAAAGGGAGAAAACCAGGAGAGTATCAGCACTCACCTCTCAAGTTGCTTTGTCCAGGCTTTTTCCCCCAAAACAACATGAGAACTAATGCATAAGCAGGTTTCAAAAAATAAGTAACAGCCCTAGTTTGAAGGAATAATAGCTAGAAGCAAAGACAGTAAATTCTGTGAATTTATTATCCGGTGGGCATTCTTAAAGGACCAAAATATAAATGAATAAGGATTACTGTCTGAACATATGAACTGCAAAGCTCACAGCATGCATGATAGTATATGCCATCCTCAACTGAATAAAGCCAGAGGTAATTTTTTTTTTAATTTTCTCCTCTAAAATATTCATCAACATGATTGACTTGTACTGGAAAAGAGATCAGTACTGGTGGAATTCAGACACTTTTTAGTGTCAACAAAGCTGATACACAATTCATTTAACAAATACTGCAGTAGAATAAAATCAAGATGTCTAAGTTTGAGCTTATTTTCATCTTCTACTGAAGCTAATGAATATGTAGCTATATGCATAGTTACATAGTGGGTCCCATTGTAATTCCACCTCATAGTATCCTCTTTGTGTGTACTAAGCAAGGGCTTCCACATCAGTACTGCAATTTCTGGTCATCTCCATTTAAACAGAAAAATCACCAACCATATAGCCAGTTATTGCCATTGATAATGATATGTTACTGCCAACTCTATCTGCAATTAATTGACTGCTTCTCAACAATAAATTCACCCATTTTTTCCTGTGTTATAAATCACCCGGGTATGAAAATATTGCTCCTCACCAATAACACAATATCAAGCCTTGTGGTTGACACAACACTGGGCAGGGGATACTTTTGACATGGTCTATAATGTCTCAAACACTAATGTGGTACAAGGCTTTCCATGACTATACTGCATATTCCCTGGTTCTTTGTCCGTAGAAGCTACTACTTCTCTAGTTCTTGAAATCTGTGCATATTTTCACATCTTCAAGGAGGGAGGAGGATGACAGCCAGGTGGTCTATTCAGGAGTGAGCCTGCAACTTAAAATTTCATTTCTTTATCCATTCATTTCAGTCAAGAAGAAAAGAATCAGTCCATTATGAGTGGTGTCACTCCTGTGCTAGTGTTCCTGGGTTCTGTAGGAAAACAGGCTGAGCAAGTCATGTGGAGCAAGCCAGTAAGCATTACTCCTCCATGGCCTTAGCCTAAGCTCCTGTCTCCAGATTCCTGCCCTGCTTAAGTTCCTGTCCTTACTTTCTTCAATGATAAACTGTGATGTGGAGGTGTAAGCCAAAACAAACAAACAAACAAAAAAACCCAAAACTATTTCCTTCCCAACTTGCTTTTGTCATGGTGTTTCATCACAGAAACAGAAAATCAAACTAAGACACCAGGTGAGGACATAGGTCAGTGACCTAATGCCTCCCACTAGGACTGCTTGTTACAGGTTCCACAATGCTGTAACATATAGTAATTTTGATAGCACTTACGATCAAATATGTAGAAGTAACAGAGTACCACAAATCTATGCATTGTCTTTTGTTTCGCAGTCACAAGGATTAAAGTGATACTGTGGTAAAAGAAGCCAAGAAGAACATTCTCAAGTGGGGGTGGGGAGCACCTTGACCAGAAGTGTGCATAGACATGAGCAGACAATGTAACTAATAAATCATAGGGCCTACCAACATCTTTAAAAAGGAAAAGAAAAGCATGCGTTATGAAATGATATAACCTGGCCTGGGGTGATGATTCGTTGGTAAGTTGTTCATTGGTTAAGGGAAGGTTCAATCCACTATACCACACATTGACTTAAGATGATTAAAATTTAACATGAAGTTACTCTTATTCTTGTTGTTGGTTGTTTTTTGTCTCTTTTGAGGGGCCCACCACCCAGCTCCCAAATAAATCACACACGGAGGCTTATTCTTAATTATGATTGCCTGGCCTTAGCTTGGATTGTTTCTTCCAAGCTTTTCTTAACTTATCCTGTCTACCTTTTGCCTCTGGGCTTTTCTCTTTCTCTTACTTTTGTGAATGTTACTCTTATTCCATGGCTTGCTGTGTAGCTTGGTGGCTGGGTAGCTGGCCCCTGGAGTCCACCTCCTTCTCTGGCTGCTACTTCTTTTTTTCCTAGATTTCTTCTTTTATATATTTGCTCTGCCTGCCAGCCCCACCTACTCTATCTCCTGCCTTGCTATTGGCAATTCAGTTCTTTATTAGACTAATCAGGTGTTTTAGACAGGCACAGTAACACAACTTCACAAATGCAATATAAATGAAAGTAACACACCTTAAAATAATATGCCCCAACATATTCTTTTGTGTGAATGTGTATTATGTATACATTTACGTGATATATATGTACATGAGTGTATGTTTGTGTTTGACTCTGCACATGTGCACATATATGTTGATTAAAAGCAGAAGCCAACATTAGATGTCTTCATCCACTATTCTCCACCATATTTTCTGAGAATGGTTCTGTCCCTGAACCTGGAGCTCACTAATTCAGCTATACTGGCTTGCCAGTGATCTGCAGGCATCTTATTATCTCTGTCCCTTTCCAGCACTGTAGTTCTGGATATATTTCTCTTCATATGGGTTTTATGTGGGTCCTAGAGATCTGAACTCAGATCCTTATGCTTGTTAGTCAGGCATGTCACCAATGGACCCAGTTTTTCAGCATCTACTATTTCAGAAATACACAAAACAAAGGCTAACAACCTTATATCTTTATATATATATATATATATATATATATATATATGTGTGTGTGTGTGTGTGTGTGTGTGTGTGTGTGTGTGTGTATTTATATGAATGAACTGATGGAGTATATGTATCAAGAGAACATGATCATAGAATTGAGAACAGCTTCAAAACTAATGACCGACTACAGACTGCACAGTGTTACGTTAAACTTACGATGTTGGAAGGGATGGTGAGGTGGCTCAGTGAGTAAGGCACTTGCTGCCAAGCCTGACTCAAATGGTAGAAACAGAGAACTGCTGGCTCATACAAGTTCTCTGCTCTCCACAAATATGCTGTGGCATGTACTATCTATCTGGCTTACTGGTTGGCTATCTATCTTTCTTTTCTTCCTTCCTTTCTCTCTCTCTCTGACACATATGTATACAATCAAATGAATAAATATTATTTAAATAATGTAATACTAGAGATTCTTACAGCAAATCTAATAGATTTCATTCTTTGAAACTTTTCTGCACTTATTGAGTGTGTGTGTGTGTGTGTGTGTGTGTGTGTGTGTGTGTGTGTGTATGTGAACTCACACACATGTCCACTTATGTCCAGGTCAGAGGACAACTTTCAGAAATCTGTTCTCTCACTCCACCATGCGCATTCTGGTTGTTGAATGTAAGTTGTCAGGCTTAGAGGCAAGCATCTCCACCCACTGAGCCATCTTGCTTGCCCCTGAGATTTCCAGTTTTCTAGATGAAATTCATATTATGGTAAAGGAACCTGTAGATAAACTTTGTTTAGTTGGTTGGCAAGTTATATAAGAATAACAAGTAACATTTATATTTCTGTGTACTTATTTGAAGTTAAGCAAAACATAATAAGTTATTTGGATATTTAAATTGGGCAAAAACCATCGAAAGGAAAACAGCTTCAGATTTGTATTTAGCAACAGCATATTCACATTTTATAGTAAGATTTAAGGTATTGTGTTTATGATCCAGAATAAAATGGAATATATTGTGTAACATGAATCTTAAAAGATCTCATTAATAAAAAAAATACCTGGAGCCAGATATTGGGGTGAAAGCTGATAGATTAGAGAAACAGAACAAGCCAGCCATGTTCTTACCTCTATGAAACCTTCAGCCTCAAGAGAGAATGACTTCCTGTTTCTTCATGCCTTATATACCTTTCTCTGCACAGATATCACTTCCTGGAATTAAAGGCATGTGTGCTTCCCAGTACTGGGCTTAAAGGTGTATGCCACCACTGCCTGGCTCTGTTTCCAGTGTGGCCTTGAACTCACAGAGATCCAGATGTATCTCTGCCTTCCAAGTGATAGGACTAAGGGTGTGTGCCTGACTTCTACGTCTAATCTCCTGGCTGGCTCTGTCCTCTGATCCTCATGCAAGTTTACTAGGGTACACAATATATCACTACAACATTGTATACCTTTATAGAAAAAAATTGGAGAAATTAAATTTTGTTTATTTTAGTTTAATTAATTCTTCTTCTCCTTCTTCCTCCTCTTCCTCTTCCTCTTCTTCTTCTACCCCCTTTTTTTCCCTGTAAGGTGTGTGTGTGTGTGTGTGTGTGTGTGTGTGTGTGTGTGTGTGTGTGTGTGTTTATAAGTATACTTGCCCAGTCACACATGTGTATGTCAGAGGACAACTTCCTGGAGTCAGTTTCATTCTTCCACCAGAAGTTTCTAGGGATTGAATACAGGAATTTAGACTTGTTGGCAAACACCCTTAGTGCTGACCTGCTGATCCATCTCACAGGCCCCTGACACCTGGCTACATTGTTGTTACATATTGATGTGAAACAAGGATACTGCAAAGAGAAAAACACAGAAGAGCTTTGTTGCCACTGGCTCATTACATAGGAAAAAAAATAAACAGCACTTCATACTTGAATTAAAAAATGAAAGTAATCATAGAAAGCTTAGAAATTTGCATATGAAGAATATTCATAAGGATTCCACTTAAAAATAAAATTGTATTTTTATGTGACATTACCACCCATATTGCAAGCTTTATTCTTAAAATAATAGCCATCTGATAAAAATAATTTAACAATTATTTGCTTTGGGAAAAAAGGTCTCATTTGATGCCTCAAAAACCAGGAGGTGTGGGGGTAGATGGTGTAGGAGGAACTGTAAATGTGCTAATTTCCTCATCTTCCATGAGGAGGAGTGAACTAGTACTGTGCCATTTCTAAAGCTGATAAATGAGGAAAAATAAATTTAAAACTTTTTCACAAAAATAGCTTAACTATCTTAATTTTGGAAGAAAAATGAGTAATGTGATTACATAGTCTTCAGACTCTGAAAAATAAATACTGAAGTGGGTGGACTGTAGAGATGGCTCAGTTGGTAAAGGACTTGCTCTGCAACCATGAGACCTGGAGTATAAATTGTATGATATCCCAGAACTGATGTAAAAGGCTGAGTACAGCAATGAATACCTGTGATCTTCATACTAAAGAGTTAAAGATTGGAAGACTTTTTAGCCACCCTAGATGAATTAATGAGCTCCAGGCTGAGTGGAAATGTTGTCTGAAAGAATAAAGCAGAAACCTACCATGAACTGACATCAAAACTTCTCGTAGGTCATCCGAATCTACTCTCTGATTCATCTACCTGTCATTTGTTCATATCTGCTTTGAGTTCTTTGGACATATTTATAATTGCTGTTTGGAATTCCTAAATCTGCTAAATTTCCAAACCTATGAATCTGCTAAGTTGCTTTTCTAAAAGAACATTACAGTAGGAGTGCTAATTTCTGGAGGAAACATATTGTATTGGCTATTTATTGTTTGTTATTTTCCAACTGAGCCTAGGCATCTAGGTTTAGGTCAATGGTAGTGTTTCTTGGTGTGACCATCCCATCTAACATCTCTTGAGTTGTTTAGATCTTGATGGCTGGTACCGCAACTTGTGAGGTTGTGGTTCAGCTGAATGATTTGGGGTTTTGGTCTTAGGACCATTCTATTCTGGTGTACAAAGGAGGTGTCAGAAATGTTCTTAGCTTGGTTAGGTATATGTAGATGTAACCAACTGTTTATTAAATAAAAAAACCAGAACCAATGCAAGGAAGAAAGCCAAGAGGTCAGAGCTAAGAGCTAAAACCTTACCCTTCCTCCTGCGGTGGTCCTACCTCTCCGAATCAGCAGCACCTCCTGTGTTAAAGTCCTTATATAGAGTTTCTGTTCTGCCTTCTCATTGGTTGTAAACCCAACCACATGACCACCTCATCACGGCCTGTCTGTGTAGACCTCCAGGTGTTCCATGGTTGGTATTGAGATTAAAGGCATATGTATCCAATGCTGGCTGTATCCCTGAACACACAGAGACTTACCTAACTCTGCCTACCAAGTGCTGGGACTACAAGCGTACGCCACTACTGCCCTGCTTTCCTATGGCTTGCTAATAGCTCTGACCCCCAGGCAATTTTATTTATTAACATACAAATAACATTTAAGTACAAAAGAAAATATCACCATATTTTCCAGCTGACTGGACTCCTGTGCAAATGTATAGGTGGTATAGGTACAAATTCCAAGCCTAATAGTAAATCTTCAAAAGGCTTAGAGCATCCTCTGTACTGAACTTTGGGAGTTTCTAGAAGGCAACTAGGTTTTTCAGGTTGCCCTGGGGTTCCAGGTCAGATACCTAGTGATTCTGATGGTGGGCCCAGTGCTGGATGAGGTGAATCATCTGAATTCCACTAGTAAAAAGAGACAGACTGATAGATTGTATTAGAAAAGAGAATTTATCCTTTTGTTACGTTCAATATCATCTGTGGTGATATTTAATCTGTAGTCTAAAAAATAAGGCTTGTCTGAAGATCAGAATGTGGAGCTAATCAACTAGTCAGTTATAGAGGCCAGGCAGTGGTGGCACATACCTTAAATCCCAGAACTTGGAAGACAGAGGCAGGTGGATCTCTGTGAGTTCAAGGCCACCCTGGGCTATACAAGATTGATCCAGTCTAAAAGAGAAACATAGCCAGGCAGTGGTGACACACACCTTTGATTCGAGCACTTGGGATCTCTAGCCTTTAATCCAGGCACTAAAGAGGTTGAGATAGGAAGTGATATGGCTTGGTGGAAAGAGGAATATAAGGCAGAAGGAGACAGGAGCTCAGTCTCTTTCAGGCCAAGGAGTTGGCAAGCTAAGAGGTGGTGGCTGTGGCTTGCTCTTTTGTCTCTCTGATCTTTCAGCATGTACCCCTATATCTGACTCCGGGTTTTTATTATTAAGACTAATTAGGATTCATGCTACATCTGGTGTCCAACTTTTGTGGCACAAATTCATGAAAAAGCTGCTTGCTGTGACTTCGCAGACAGAGCTGCATACCACTGGAGTCACTATCCCACCAGCTAAGTTTCTGTTGCAGCCTATCTGCAACAAACTGTATAGGCTTTTGGTCTCCAAAAACTGCAGGAGTTAGCCACTTTCACACATTCCCCTATGCCGATGGCTGGCTCTTTGTCTTCTTCTCTCCCAGTGGGTTGTGGGCTCTCTCTGGACCCCCTCCTCAGGCTGCTACCACGCAAGGTAACTGCCTTGAAACCCACTCGAGGTTCTACACAGAAGCACTCAGCCTCATATCTGAATAATCATCATTGGCAGATTTGCTGAGACAATTGGGAATTCTTAAAGGGAGGAATTAGTTAAAAGAAAGAGTTTTTTCCCCCACATTAAAAAATAGGAAACACTATTATGATGGAGAGAATTAGGTCTCTGTATGATTACATGGTGCACTGTTTGAAAATGGAACAATTAGATGTGGAGGATAGTTAATCTAGATGGGATTTATATAATGTCAATTATAAATATTGTTTGATAACTTTTGTTTTATCATTAAGAAAGTTGGTTGAGATGAGTGCCAAAATAAAAGTTTTAGAAAAAACTTGTTAAAACAAATCATAGAGATATTCAGACCCAGACACAGGAATTTAAAGGAGAATCAATCTCAGCATTGCATTTTAAGGTTACAGAGAACAGCCTAAAGTTTTCAAATAGCCAACCTTAATTTATCTAGTAATCTTACAGGAAGTAGCAAATGATAGATATCCTCAAGGCTGTTTAAGAGCTGACTGGACTCCTGTGCAAATGTTAGAAATGAGGCAATTCAAGGAAGCAATTATCTCATATGACATGCATTCACCTTTTGTGAAGCAGATGTTAAACTGGTCAACTTATAATAAGATTATCCCCCAAGACTGAAGAGATTTGGTTACAGCAGTCTTAGGACTTGATCCTTAGTTACAATGGAGGACCTGGTGGAAAGATGAGGCTAAGACCATTGAAAAAGGAAGTAGGGCTGGAGGTATGGAGATCTCCCAAGACCAACTTCTTGGAGAGAGAGATTATGATAATGTACAAAGGCAATTTCTATATGATGACCACACCCTGGCTTTGTGCCCACAGCAGTCTTGAATGCTTGGGATAGAATTGAAGAAGTAGGAAAGAAAACTGAGTCATTTATTAAAGTTATTCAGGGAACAAAAGAAACCTTCACTGATTTCTTACAAAGATTGACTTCAGCAATAAATAGAATGATACCAAATTCAGAAGAAATAATAATTGAATATCTGGCTTTTGAAAATGCTAATACACAATGCAAATAGGTAATTAGACCCTTAAAGGCAAGATCAGCACCCTTAGAGGGATGAATCAGAGATACAATCAATATTGAATCTCATAACCATGCTCTGCTTGGTTAGCAGAGGTGATTTCCAGAGGTTTGAAGAAAAATCAAAATGTCAAGTGTTTCAATTGTGGTGAACAAGGTCACCTAAAAAGTTATTGTAAACAGGGCATTCCTAGAAACAATGTTTTTTCTAAGAACAATCCCAACAGAGCACCCCTCCCTTCTGGAGCATGCAGGAAGTATGGCAAAGGCAGACATTGGATTAATGAATGTAGATCAACAAGGGACAGTCAAGGTAACCTTTTGCCATTGACAAATGCATTGATTGGCTTCTCATAGGTACCCATGTCAAATTCAGTTCAGTCATTTCCTGTCACCATAGAGGAAATTCCTTCTCAGAGCAATTAAATAAACTAATGCCTATTATAAGAAACTATATTGCTCTAGATAATAGAACAGCTATAGAAGAGAGAACAAAAAAAATCAGGAGAAACTGTAAAGTGAATACGTTGGCAAACTTCTATAAATGAATAATGACCAAAATAAAAAAACTATGAATAAATGACATTGTCATTGAAGGTCTTACAGACATAGGTGCAGATGTAACAATAATATATCAGAACCTCGGCATTAAAAATTGGCCTGCTAAGGAGGAAAAGTTTAACTTTTAGGGATTAGAACATTATTTCAGGTAAAACAGAGCATGAAGTGGGTCAAAAGTATAGGACCAGAAAGACAGAGGGGAAAAGTAGAGTCATATGTGGCTAATATTGCAATGATTTTGTGGGTATGTGATTTGTTACACCAATAGAATGTCCATATTAACATTTCTCCAACATCAGAAACAAACCATAAACTAACATATGTTAATGGAGAAAGTATTAGAAGGTATTATAAGGAACAGTCACTGCCCATTCAGGTTTTACAAGAACAGGGCACAACAGGTGCTGATTTTCTAATGCACCAACAGCCCTACCTTTAAAATGGTTGATGGACAAACCTTTCTGGGTTGGGCATTGGCCTTTGACATCAGAAAAATTACAGGCTTTAGAACATCTGGTATAGGAGCAGCTAAATGCACAGTATGTTCAAGAATCAACCAGCCCTTGAAATTCTCCTGTATTTGTTATTAAAAAGAAATCTGGAAAATGGAGAATGGTAACAGATCTAAGATCTATTATCAAGGTGATTCAGCCAATGGGCTTTCTATAGTCTGGAATTCCTTTGCCTTCTCTGTTACCTAAAGAATGCCTTCTTATAGTTACTAATTCAAAAGATTGTTTCTTCACTATACCTTTACAGGAAAAACACAGTGAAAAACTTGCCCTCATGGTGCTGCTTATAATAATTCTCAGCCTGTTAAGAGATATCAATATAAGGTTCTTCCAAAGGGAATGTTAAATAGCCCCACCTGGATCCAATATTTTCTACATCAGCCATTGGAAATGATAGGTAATCAATTTCCTCAATCTAGAGTTTACCATTACATGGATGACATATTACTGGCTGATTCAAATGTTGATACTTTAAAATGAATGTTTAAAAAAGTAAAGAAAATTTTGCTTTGTTGGGTATTACAATTTGTTTCTGAAAAAGTACAAAGAGGAGATTCTATTAGTTATTGATGACATAGAATAGGTCTACAAAAAATTAGATATCAAAGGGTGCAAATTCAGAGAGAGTGATTGTGGACACTTAATGACATTCAAAGATTACGAAGAGATATTTCCTATCTATGGCCCACTATTGAAGTAGAAAATGAAGAACTGATTAATTTTTTCAAAACATTAAATGGTGACCAGAACAACTTGAGTAGTTCAAGAGAATTATCAGCTGAAGTTGAGAGAGAATTGGTTTTGGTTGAAAAAAAATTGCAGGATGTACATGTGGATTGTTTAGATCCAGAGCTCAATTACATTCTGGTTATTTTATCCTCTATGTATTTTCCTACAAGAATATTAATAGAGAGGGAAGATATAATCTTAGAATGGATCTTTTTACCATATAAACAAAGTGAAAAATTAAAAACTTGCATGGAAAAGTTCTCTTAGTTGATTCTAAAAGGAAAATTGAGACTTTATCAATTAGCAGAAATAGACCCAGCAGAAACTGTAGTACCTTGAAATTGACAGATTATGGGCAGAAAGTAAACCTTTGTAAAGAGCTTGCAATATTTTTTTTTGGAAGAGGTTAATAGCAAATATCCCAAGAGCAAGAGAAATCAATTTATAAAGAGAAATAACTGGATCCTTCTTCACATTGTACAGGAAACACCAATATCTGGAGTCCCTGCCTTCTATACTGACACAAATAAATCAGAAAAGGCAGGTTACAAATCAGAAAATTTAAGTAAGTTGTCTCAAACTCCTATGATTCTGTCCAAAAGTCAGACTTACATGCTATTCTGATGGTATTAATGGATTTTACAGAACCTGTTAACATAGGTACTGACTTTCAGTATCCAGAAAGATTTGTTTTACACATTGAAACTGCTGAATTTATTACTGATGAGTCAGAATTAAATTTGTTATTTATTCAGTTATAAGAAATACTCAGGAATAGGAATTATCCCTTATATATAAGACACATCTGATCCCATACAGGTCTGCCAGGCTCTTTAGAACAAAGTTATGATAAAATTCATCAACTATTGATAGGAAATGTGCTGGAGGCCTCAGAGTTTCATAAAAAAAGAATCATGTCAATAGCAAGGGTTTGTAAAAAGACTTTTCCATCACTTGCAACCAGCCAAGGAAATTGTAAGGAAATGTCCTAATTGTTCTTTATATAACCAAACTCTACTACCCACTGGAAGTAACCCAAAGGATACTCAAAGGAATAAAATCTGACAGATGGATGTTTCAATTTTTAGAATTTGGAAAATTAAATTATGTACACCACACCATTGACACCTATTCAGGATTTCAATGGGCAACTGTTTTGAGTTCTGAAGAGTCTGATTCTGTAATCACACATTTGCTAGAAATTATGGCCATCATGGGAATACCTGTACAAATTAAGACTGACAAAGCTCCAGCATGTCTCTGTAAAATGAAACAGCTTGTTGCTTATTAGTATATAATGCATATTACAGCTATAACACACAATCCTGCAGGCCAAGAAGTTATAGAAAGATCAAATCAAGCTCCAAAGGATATGCTAAATAAATAGAAAAGGGTGATAAAGACCCCCAGAAATAGATTGTATAATACGTTATTAACTTTGAATTTTCTCAGGAAACAACAGCTGCAGAGACATTGGCTAATAGACAAAACTATAGGATTAAATCAGCCTGTATACTTTAAAGATGTGGTGACCTTAGAATGGAAAACAGGATATGTGTTACATTGGGGAAAAGGGTTTGCTTTTGTTTACTCAGGAGAAGAATAGCTATGGAATCCATAAAAGTTGATAAAGGTATGATTTGAATAAGAGAGACCTCTTAATTAGAAGAGGTGATAGTTCATCAACCAGCATTAATGTTCAATCTAAACTAACTTATATAAATAACAAATGCTTTTCACTTGATCAGCTATAAGTTGCCAAAAGGGAACCTCCCCAAAATTAAGGTTGAGGAAGGGCTTTGTTTTTGTCTTTTCAGGAGAATGAAGGCATTTAGCTAAGGAATCTGAAGACCATTAGACAAATGAGTTATGTGAAGAAAAGGACAAATCATCCAGAAAAAATATTCCAAAAAAGAATAAATTGACCTATTAGTATATCACATCTCCAACAGGATAACATTTTATAAAACTTCCCAAATGTTTGTTTCTGGTACTCTCTACAGACAAAAATTGCAAATGATCATTTTGTAGTGCCAGTTCAATTGAAAATTAAAGCTGGCTTTGGATTTGGACTGTGGCTCTCTCCTTCTCTAAACCCAAGTATGCTTCTTAAAATAAAATCCAAAATCTCTGTCTTATGTCAGAAAAGCCATCTGATATGGACAGAAGAAAATCCAAAATTAAAGGACTTTTTATTGTCACTAATTTCATAATCATTTGGTTTTATTTTAACTCTTTAGAGCTTTTCTTAAATGTAAATATTATCCCAAACCTTATAAGTTTAATATATACATTAATTTAATTAATAATTATTAATTTAATATATACAATATTGGCATGATATTAATGGTCATATAGAGTACTAACTAATTCTAGAAAAATGCTTCATATAGCTTCCTGTACATGATTTCAAGTTTGAGTCTTTACCAGGTGACTAGGAATTAAGTTTTTGTGCTCTGGATGTACATAACAAATATTGATCCTTTAACCTCTTTGAGATCTTCTGCATATGACATTTAAAATGTTTAAGTTTTCTGCAATGAATCATGACCATGACTAACAATCACCTTTGAAGTCTCCAAAAGGATTATGGGGCCCTGCAACAATAATTCCACCAGAACTCTGATAACACCAGTTAGCTAAAAGATACCACCTAATGATCAAACTTGGACTAAAAAATGCTCAGAATAATTTCAAGGTAGTTAGCTGTTATGATGCAATCTCACAGACTACTTTAGCCAGGACTTGAGACAAGCCCTGCACTTTCCCATTTCACAGAGACTGGACAACAAATGATACAGCTACTATTTCCAGGACTTGACAACTAACCCACTTTTTTTCTTTTCAGGGCCCCCTAAAGATGATATTGCCCTCAGACAGCAGGAAGTAATTTTAAGAACATGACATCCACATTCTCAAGAGGTAAGGTGGGTGGTTTTTGGTCTTTAAATGGGTTATGGATATTTGTCATCATTTAGGGTGGTTGGTTATAAGCTGTTATTGGTAATGGTCAGGAAAAAAAAACTGAACAAAGGAGATTAGATTCAGAGTTCTTATTTTGAAAAGAAAAAAGGGGAATATAGATATGATAGAATAAAAGAGTAAATTATTAAATCTACTTTTAAAAAGCAACTACTTGTTTTAAATATTATATATTAATATGAATCTTTGTATATTGATACAAAGTTGAGATTATTTTTTGAACATGATGTACATATATTTCTAATCTTGTTTAAGCTATTGTACCTATACATCTCATTTAAAAATGTAATGCATATTTCTAGTCCTTCAAAGTTATTATTACAATATAATTGGGATTTTGGGATTTAAAGAAATGCAACTTAGTAGTCATTAAAATCAAACCTGTAGTCACATTATGTATGTTTTCATGGTCAAACAGAGATATAATTGTCTTCAAACACTTCAGAAATCTATAGAACATGACATTTACGATGTTTTAATAACATAGATTTTTTTTTTAATGACAATGAGACATGTCTACTCCTGGCAGCACCAATCTACTTTAGAGAAGATTATGGGCATTGAAGAAACTCCATATGGAGTTTACTTTCTTTGTGGCAAAAATAATCCACTGAGCAAGAAAGTGCCTTTACATTGACTGCTCACAGTATGCTATCCAAATGGGATAAGCAGGACACAAAAGAAAGAACTGCTGAATTTTCCCAAGACAAGGTAAGAAAGCCTTTCAGAAAATCCTGCTTCACAGATAAGTCTGTCAGGTATTCTAGGCCTGTAGGCTGAAGGTGGATGCCCCAACATTGCAAAGCAACCTTTGGTGACTCTCCAAGCATTCAGCTATTTCTGACATTTCTCACATTTTTTGGAAGTCATTTGCTTGCACTTCCTGTTCACTCATATTATTTCCTTCTTGGATCTCTGAGAGAGTTGAAGACTAGATAGGCATAGTTTTCTTTCTAGACCAGACTCAGAAATGAAATTTACTAATGTAGTAGGTTCCTGTTTCAGCCATGCCCTGAAATACTGCCCCTAGTGAGGTGGCAGGTAAATGTTTTACCTGAATATGACCTTGAGGTACATGCCCCTGGGGTATGGCCACTTAGGGACCCTTAAGATCTGAGATGCATGTATGTGGCTCTCTCTTTGTTACCTCATAGTTTTGGATGCTGAGATCTTGGACCAGGCAGATCAGCATGGTACATAGCTCAACTTTCCCAGACCCTACAGTAAATGTCCTGCGGTTGTGAATTAACCCCCTAATAAATTCCTTTGCTCATTAAATAGACTCTGTAGATTAATCCCATTATCTGGTACCCAATGTGGGGGGCAAAACACCCAAACCCTGATATTGAGAGTCTCATGCTGTACCGACTGAGCTAGCCATACAGATAGCTTCCATGGATCCCCATCAAAGGCTCTGTGAGCAGACTGCACAATCTGCTGGTACCAGCGGCAGTGCAGGAATCTGTGTTCTAACTGCATGAGTCCTGCTCCCTTCTTTATCCCTCCCAAGTCCCTGCATCTGTATTCCCCATGCCGTGGCAGACTTGCATTGGTTCTCTATTTTGAGCTATTGCACAGCGCTTACACACCACTTCTGGTCCACATTGCCTCCCCCTTACAGCTCAAAAACTGCGTTCCCCTGTCAAGTCCTGTACACGGTGCAGAGTACACCTAGTCTGTGCAGATTTACCTGCCCCTAGAGGCTCCTGCCTGCCTGCCTGTGGCTCTACTAGCCACATGCAGTCTTCTCCAGATCCTGCACACTGTAGCCACAGTGCACCTCCATGGTAGGCTGAGCCCAACCCCTGTGGCTGCATCCTCCATCCCATACACATGTAGCTGGTCGTGGTACACACCAGTAGGATTTTCTTGATAGCTCCTTTAAGCCCAATAGAGGTCAAGGCAGGTCCTCAGAACATGCTTCAGTACCTGCTTCTGCACTACACCTTTGACACCTGCTGGCCAAATAGTGCTATTACACCCAAAACCATCATGAGAATTGGGACACTAGCCCTCAAGGATTCACATAAGGTAAAATTACTTGCTATCCGTATGCCTTAAAACCCATTACTAAATAAACAAATTAACAAAATTTCCTTTACAAATTTCGAATATTTATCAAAAAGTGACAGAAAATATTATATCTCAAGAATTTAAATTTTTTTGCTTGTATGATGAATAAAATTTAACAGGTTATATATGACACTAAGTGCCTTCATAAGGAAATTGCAAGAGCTCATCCTAACAACTTAACAGCATAGCTGGAAGACCTAAAACAAAAAGAGGCAAACACACCCAAGAGGAGTAGATGGCACGAAATCATTACACCGAGGGCTGAAATCAATAAAACAGAAACAAAGAACAATAAAAAAAACCTTCATGAAACAGAGGTGGTTCTTTGAGAAAATCAACAAGATAAACAAACCCTTATCCAAACTAAAGGATATAGAGAGAAAATATCCAAATTAACAAAATTGAAAATGACAAGGTGGACACAGCAGCAGACACCAAGGAAATTCAAAGAATCATTAGGTCATACTTCAAAACGCTGTACTCCACAAAACTGGAAAAACTCTAAGAAAAATGGACAACTTCTTCAATATATACAATTATAAAACATATAAAATATATAGTTTACCAAAATAAGTCAAGATGATATAAACAATGTAAATACACCTATAACCCCTAAGGAAACGGAAATAGTCATTTAAAAGTCTCCCAACTGAAAAATAAAAAAGCCAGGGCCAGATGGTTTTAGTGCAGAATTCTAACAGTCTTTCAAAGAACAGGTGAGAGGTGATATTAACACCCCTCAAATTATTCTACAAAATAGAAAAAGAAGAAACATTTTTGGAGGCCACAGTCACCCCAATACCAAAAGCCCCATGAAAATTCAAGAATGAAAATGAATTACAGACTAATTTTCCTCATGAACATTGATGCAAAAATACTCAATAAAATACTTGCAAACCAAACCCATGATCACATTAAAAAGATCATCCACCATGACCAAATCAGCTTCATCCCAGAGATGCAGGGATATTTCAATATAGGAAAATTAGTAAATGTAATCCATCACATAAAAAACTAAAAAAGTGAAAAAAAATCACACGATCATCTCATTAGATGCTGAAAAAGTCTTTGACAAAATCCAACACCTCTTCATGATAAAAGGCTTAGCAAGGTCAGGTATACAAAGGACATACTTAAACATAGTAAAGGCAATTTATGGAAAGCCTATAGCCAACATCAAATTAAATAGTGCGAAACTCAAAATCATTCCATTAAAATCATGAATAAGAGAAGAATGCCCACTGTTTCCATATCTACTCAAGAAAGTACTTGAATTGCAAGCTACAGCAATAAGACAACTAAAGGAGATCAAGGGGATAAAAATTAGAATGGAAAAAGTCAAAGTTTCATTATCTGCAAATGATATGTATATGATAGTGTACATAAGCAACCCCAAAAATTCTACCAGGGAAGTGCTATAGCTATTAGACACCTTCAATAAAGTTGCTGGATATAACATTAACTCAAAAAAAACCCAGTAGCTCTCCTATATACAAATGATATATGGGCTGAGAAAGAAATCAAGGAAACACCACCTGTAGTTGAAGTTTTTTCCGGTCCTGTCCAGCCCCACAGATCCTGCAGCCGCTTATAAAATAATCACTCAGATGCCTATATTAATTAAAATTTTTCAGCCGTTAGCTCAGATCTACCACTGACTAGCTCTTACATTTTAATCTAGCCCACTTCTGTTAATCTATATGTCACCACATGTTCTGTGGTTTTACCTGTGTGCCATTACATGCTGCTCCCTGGATGGCAGACTGGCATCTGCTGATTCAGAACTTCCTCTTCCCAGAATTCTCTTCTCTGTTTATCCCACCTATACTATACTTCCTGCCTGGCTACTGGTCTATCAGTGTTTTATTTATCAACCAAATCAGACCAACACACATTCATAGCATACAAAACGACATTCCCATCAAACATCCTTCACAATAGTCACAGATAATATAAAATATCTTGGGGTAACTCTAACTAAGCAAGTGAAAGACCTGAATGATAAAAACTTCAAGTCTTTGAAAAAGACATCAGAAGATAAAAAGATTTCTCATGCTCATGGATCCGTAAGATCAACATAGTAAAAATATCCATGTTACCAAAAGCAAACTACAGATTCAACACAATCCTCATCAAAATCTCAACACAATTCTTTACAGACCTTGAAAGAACAAAACTCAACTTCATATGGAAAATCAAAAAAACTCAGGAAAGCTAAAACAATTCTGTACAATAAAACAATGTCTGGTGGTATCACCATTCCTGATTTCAAGCTGTAGTAATAAAACCTGAATTGTTTTGGCATAAAATCAGACACGTTGTTCAATGGAATTGATTCAAACACCCAGATGTAAATCTACACACTTATAGACCCCTAAATTTCAATAAAGAAGCAAGAAATATACAATGAAAAAAAGAAAGCATGTTCAACAAATGGTGCTGATCCAAGTGGATGTTGGTATGTAGAAGAATGCAAATAGATCCACATCAATCACACTGCACAAAACTCCAGTCCAAGTGGATCAAAGACCTCAACATAGAACCAGGTACACTGAACCTGACAGAAGAGAAACTGGGGGATATCCTTAACTGCATTGACACAGGAGACAACTTCCTGAAGAGAACACCAATAGCTCAGGAATTAATAAATTCTGAGATCAACAATTAATAAATGTGACCCTGTGAAATTGAAAAGCTTCTGTAATGCAAGACATCATCAATAGGATAGAAAGGCAGCCCACAATGGGAAAGCATTTCCACCAACTTCCTATCTGACAAAAGGCTAACATTCAAAATATATAAAGAACTTAAGAAACTCGACAGCAACAAGCTAAATAATCCAATTAAAAATGGGGTATAGTTCTAAACACAATTCTCAACAGAGGAAACCAAAATGGTTGAGAAGCACTTAAAGAAATGTTCAATATCCTTGGCTAACAGGGAAATGTAAATCAAACTGACTCTGAGATTCCATCTTATACCGGTCAGCGTGGCTAAGATAAAAACCACAAGTCACAGCTCGTGCTGGAGAGGATGTGGAGTGAGGGGAGCACGCCTCCGTTATTGGTAGGAGTGCAAACTTGTACAGCCACTTTGGAAATCAATATGGCTGTTTCTCAGAAAAGTTGGAATAGATTTACCTCAAGACTCAGCCATACCACTCCTGGATATATACCCACAGGATACTCTACCATACCACAAGGACACTTGCTCAACTATGTTTATTATAGTTTTACTCTCAATAGTCAGAAACTGGAAAGAATTTACATGTACCTCAACTGAAGAAAATGTGGTACATTTACACAATGGAGTATTACTCAGCTGTTAAAAACAATGACATCATGAAATTTTGCAGGCAAATGGACGGAAATTGAAAAAGTCATACTGAGTGAGGTAACCCAGACCCAGAATGATAAACATGGTATGTATGCACTTATAAGTGGATATTATCTGTAAAGTAAAAGACAATAACACTAAGGTCAACAGACCCAGAGAGGCTAAGTAACAAGGAGCAATTAAGGCAGAATGCAAGGATCTCCCTGGGAAGGGGTAATAGGATAAATTTCAAAGGATGACTGTGGACAGATGGATTGAGAATAGGAGGGAACAACTGGGTGGGAAGCAGAAAATACTGGGAGAAATGATTACAACTGGGTGGGGGGGCATTTTAAGGCAAGTTGTAAACCTAGTGTAACTGAAACTCCATGGAATCTATAAGAGTAATACTAGCAAAGACTCCTAGTAATAGGTGACATAGAGCCTGAACCAGCCATCTTTTGTAACCAGGCAAGGTCTCAAGTGGAGGGATTGGGAAATCAACCCAGCCACAAAACCTTTGACCTCTAGTTTGTCCTTCCAGCAGAGTGTTCTGGGACCAGAGCCTAGCAGAATCATAATCCAAGAGACCAGAGAGACTGCATCCAACAAATGATAGGAACAGATGCAGAGTCCTACAACCAAACATTAGGCAGAGCTCTGGGATTCCTGTGGAGGGAGAGGGAAGAAGGATCAGAGGACCCAGGGGGACAAAGACACCCCAAGAACATGGCACACAGAATCAGCTGACAGGGACTCATGGGGGCTTGTAGAGATCAGGGAGCTTGTAGTGGTTTGACCTAGATTTTCAACATATATCTTATGGCTGAGGAGCTTGGTGTTCTTGAGGAACTCCTAACAGTGGGGACTAGGGGTAAGGGTGGAGGGGTGCTGTCTCTGACTCTCTTGCCTGCTTGTGGATCCCTTTTCTTCCTACTGGATTGCCTTGTCCAGCCCTGATATAAGGTATGTACCTGGTATTATTGTAGCATATTATTCCGTGTTTGGTTGATGTTCTTGTGAGCCCTGTTCTTTTCTGAGAATAGACGGAGAGGGAGGTGGATGTAGGGGAGAGGGGAGGTCAGGGGGAAAAGAATGCTGAGGGGGGAGTGAGGGTAGGGAGGGGAGGAAGAGTAAGGAGGGGAGGGAGGGGAGGGAGGGATGGAAGAGGAGGGAGCTGTAATCATAATGTAATATGCAGGATAATAGTAATAATAATAACAATAATAATAATAAAGAAGCACCATCAATGTCCATGACTGATACCACCTTAGGGAAAAGTCATTACAAGTAAATGAAACTAAGAAATAAGCAGGTGTAACTATTCTAATATTTGACAAAATAGACTTGAAATCAAAACTATTCAGAAGAGATAGGGAAGGACATTAGACACTCATTGAAGGAAAGAATCCAACAAGAGAATATTATAATTATAAACACATATGATCAAAACACAAGTGGACCCAGTTTCATAAAACAAACATTACTAATCTAAAAATCACAGATTGATGCCAGCACCATGATAGTGTTGACCTCAATACACCATTCTCACCAATAGATAGGTCAATAAAACACAAGGCTAGTAGAAAAACTGGAGATAAATGACATTATAAATCAAATGGTTCTAACAGATAACTACAGAACAGGGGGTATAGTTCAACTTAGGAAAAGCAAAATACAATAATCCCACAGCTAGCATCTTGTTAAATGGAGTAAAACTCAAATAAGTATTAACAAAATCCTACAAGACAAGGATTTCTATATTTTCCATTCCTAACATCTTAAAAAATAAACCTTATTCTCAATTGCCCAGGGGACTTTCTCCAAAATAGATCACATATTGGAATGCAATCCAAATATAAACAAATTCAGAAAAGTTGAAATGACATTTTGCATTTTATCTAACCATAAAGGAATAGAGTTAGATATCAACAACAATAGAAAGTTCACGAAGAGAAGCTAAACAACACACTACTGAATGCGAGTTGTGTCAAGGGAAAATTAAAAAGGAAATTTAACAAAGCTTACAATAGAATAAAGATGAGAACACAATATTCCTCAATCTAGGGGGCACGATGAAGGCAGTCCTAAGAGGAAAGAGTATGGAAGTGCCTACATCAGACAACTGGAGCAATTTCATATTAATATATTAGTGCTGCACCGGAAGGCATTCAAAAACAAGAGTAGACAATACACCAGAGAAAACAGAAGTTAGGCCTGCAAATAAAGAAACAGAAACAAACAAAAACAAATACAAAGAACAGGACAAAGAGTTGCTTCTTTGAAAACATTAACAAGACAGAGAACTCTTCAGCCATACAAACAAGCAAACAAACAAACAAACAAACAAAAGGATTCATCAAAACCAGAGATGAAATGAGAGACATTACAAGAGATTCTGAAGAAATCTGAGAATCCTAGGACATACTTTAAACATCTATATTACATTAAACTAGAAAATCTAAAGGAAAGGAATAAATTTCTAGATAAATATGATGACCAAAATCAAATTAAGATTAAATAAATTCAATAGTATTATAACAACCAATGAGATAGAAGCAATAATTGGAAAGGAACAAAAGCTTAGTTTCAGATGGATGCATCACAGAAATTTTTCAGACCTTGAAAGAACACTAATACTATGAAAATATTCTATAAATTAAAAAGGAAGGAACACTTCCACATTATTTTTATGAAGCCAGAATTACCTTGATCCCATAGCTAGACACAGTTTCAACAAAGAAATAAAATCATACATTTTATTTGGACATCCATAATGAGTACAGATGTACAAGTTTTCAATAAAATACTTGCAAAATAAATTCAAGCATATATCAAAAAGATTATCTGCCATGATGAAGTCAGCTTCAACCTACAAATGCATATACGGTTCAACTTATGTAAATCAATACATGCTATCTACCATATAAATAGACACAAGGGCAGAAAAGACAGGAACATCTCATCAGATGCAGAAAAGGGCTTTGATTAATCAAACATCTCTTCATTATAAAGTTCCAGGGCATCTAGGAGCACAGGGGATATAGTTCAACATAAAAATTTCCATATACAATAAACCCACAGCCAGCAATGTTAGATGGCGAAAAACCCAAAGCATTTCCAATACAATCCTACAATACAGGGATTTTCACGCTTTCCATACCTGTTTATTGTAATTATTGAAGTCTTAGCCAAAGCAGAAAGACAAATGCAGGAGATGAAGCTCACACAAAAAGGCAAGGAAGAAGTCAAAGTATCTTCATATGCAAATGACATAATGCTATTTCTAAAACACCCAAAGAGAGATTCTCAATCTTCCTTATGTGGTGACCCTTTAATATAGTCCCTTATGTTGTGGTGACCCCAATCGTAAAATTATTTCATTTGTACTTCATAATTGTAATTTTGCTACTGTTATGAATCATAATACTGATATCTGATATTTGAGATATCTGTTATGCAACCTTCAAAAGGGTCATGACCCACAGGTTAAGAACCACTGCTTTAGGCCCTGTGCCTTGCCTGGGCAGCACAATATAACCAGTGTTATTGGCAGAGGTGTGGGTGAGCCAGCCCCAAAGTTGTGAGTATGGGCGAGCAGTCTCCATTACTCATCGGTCATGTGCAGGGGAGAAATGCCCCTCCCCCATCAGCTCCTGAGGCAGATGGGAGAGCTGGCCCTGAGTTCAAAAGAGCAGAAGAGCAGTTGCTGCTCCTCATCAACTGCAACACTCAGGAGAGTGGCCCTAGTTGCCATACCTGGGCCATACAGTAGATTGGCCCTGAAGGTGTAGGTGTGGGAGAAGGGCCCCCCGAGGATGAGAAAGCAGAAGGACTGGTCCCTTCCCTTGTTCACTGCTGCAAGGGGTGAACTAGCCAGGGCAGTGCAGGAAATCTCACCCTGGTGGCGGGGACCAGGGAGAGCTGGCAAGCTGACCAACCTGTAACTACCAGGCCCAGTACCAGGGTTATGAGTTGACCCATTCCAACATCCCCCTCATCTATGATCTGCTGGAGCACTTGAAGGGGCCAGTCCCGCAGACCCAAAGCTGCAGGATCTCTGTGACACAGCTGCAACAGCCGGCTAGTCAAAAGGAGTTCAGGTGAAGGCCCAGCTTGATAGTGTGATGGCATAGCAGAAACCAGAGGCCTCAAACCAAACCAATGACTCTGCAATGAACACTTGCAAGTAAAGATATATGGATAAAAGGGTTTACTGCGTGACTCACTGTGTCACACCACAGTTTCCATGGTAAGATTGGTATTTCTTTATTTCTTTTCTTCTGTTTTTTCCTCTTAAACTTTATATTATTTTGCAGGGGGAGGTTGCAAGGGCAGAGGATGGATACAAAGGGATGGGGAAATGAATGGGATGGAGATGCATGATATGAAAAACACAAAGAATAAATTAAAAAGAAAGAAAAAGAACCACTGCTCTAAAGACTCCACCATAAATCTTCTACAGTTGCTAAATAATTCAACAAAGTAGTAGAATAGAAAATTAATGCATGGAAATCAGTAGTCTTCTTATATACAAATGGAAAATGTGAGAAATCAGGGAAACAATCCCATTTGCAACAGTCTCTGTAAAATATATTGGAATAAATAGCACTAAGGAAGAGGAAGAATTTTAAAATTGAATGAAAAAAAAAGAAATAAAAAGTAAAGGACATGACTGTTCCTAGGTATGGTGGAGGAGGTTTACTGTAGATAAAAGGGAGAGCATAGCCAGAGGCAGGGACATCTGGGAGAGTCCAGAGTGGACGTGACCAGACTGATCTGGGTCATGTGAAGAGATGGGGCAGAGGAGAGGGCAGAGCAGCTGCCTAACAAAGGGGCAGCCTGGGCAAGAGACTGGCCAGGAGAGTAGACGGAAGGACCAGGTAACCAAAATGGTTGGGTTGTACAGGAAAGGGCAGGTGGGGGAAGGGCAGCACAGCCCCTGGACTGGAAAAGTTTAGGGTAGGGGGCAGGGTTTGCTAGACACACCCTGTACAAGGTAGGGACTGAGGGATGCAGGGAGAACCTTGTGCCCAGTGTCTGTTTTGATGTTATATAGTCAGCTCATCCATTTGTCCCGGGCTTGAGACATAACAAAAGAAAATCTTTGGGACACTAAATAAAGAAATTTAAGAAGACATGAGAGGATGGAAAGATCTATGCTCACAGATGAGTAGGATTAATATTGAAAAATCAACCATCCTATCAAAAACAATTTAGAGCTTCATCCCAATCTCTATCATATTTCCAACACAATTTTTCACATAAATTAAAAAAAATTAAAAAAGAATCTTTAATTTCATTTGAAAACACACACACACACACACACACACACACATGCACACACACACATACACACACACCAGCATAATCAAAACCATATTGAATAATAACATAAGTTCTTCAAGTATCACCATCCCAAATTTCAAGTTATACCTGCTACAGAGCTATCATATTAAAAACAGCATGGTACTGGTATATTAGCAGACACATTTATCAAGTTTACACACATGAGGCCAACTGATTTTAGACAAAGAAGACAAAAAGGCACACTGAAGGAAAGACAGGATCTTCAACACACTTGATAGCTACATGAAGAAGAAATATAGATCCCTATCTCTCACCCACATTGAGTTCAATTATTAATGGATCAAAGACATCAACAAAACACTTGATACCCTGAATCTGAGAAAAGAGAAAGTAGGGAATAAGATTGAACTTATGGACTCAAGAAAGGACTTTCTGAATAGAACTCTAATAGCATGACATTAAAATAAAAAAAATTGACAAATGGGACTATGTGAAACTAAAATCTTCTCAACAATAATGACACCATCTTTCAATTGAAGTTGCAGTGCATGGACTGGGAAAATGTATTACCAGCTACATATCTGACAGAGGGTAACTATCTAGAATACACCAAGCACTCAAAAAATCAAACAGCAGGAAAACAACATAACTGAAACGTGGGGCATGGATCTAAAAGAGAGCTCTCCAAAGATGAAATACAACTATCTAGGATTTTTTTTTGGAAAATGTTCACCATGTTTTGACTTCAAGAAATGCAAAATTAAAACTCTTTTAAGACTTTATCTTATCTAGGCAGAATGGATAAGAACAAAGAAACAAGTGAAAACAGATGCTAGTGTGGATATGGAGAAAGAGGGACAACCTATCCATTGCTGGTGCCAGGACAAACTGCTATAATCACTATGGAAATCAGCATGGAGGTTCCTACAAATTATTGAAAATAGGTCTCCCACATGATCCAGCTATATATCTCTCCAGCATTTATACAAAGAACTCTACATCTTCCCACAGAAATACTTGTTCATCCATCTTCATCATTACTCTATTCACATTAGCCAGGGAAAGGAAATAGCCTAGCTATCTATCAACTAATACATAGATGATGGAAATATGGTATATTTACACAATGGAGTGCTATTTAGCTGTTAAGATAAACAAAGTTATGATATTAAAGGGGTATGGCGCTAGAAACAATAATTCTGAGTGAAGTAACCAAGACCTTAAAATGTGGAACATTTTCTTTTATTTATGGATAGTAGCTGTGAATTTTTAGCTATGTGTGTTCTATTTGGAATGCTTATAGAAGTCATAAATTTAGTAAAGAATCATGGCAGAGAATGTTTTCAAGGGATGGAAGCTAGAAGACAGTGGCATAAGGAGTTGACAGGAAGTAATGGAACAGGGAGGGTTAAATTGGGATGGGGGATGAGAAAGCAAGGTGTCAGAGGAAATATATGGAGAGATAATTAACATCAAAAGTTTCTGAGAAATCCATATGGAAATCTATTACTATAGTAGCCTCCTAAACACATATCTATGGAGGAAGAGATTTAATAGAGTTGTACAATGAAGGGATAATGTCCTAACGAGACACTTTATGCTAGTAAATTAAAACAAAACAAAACAACAACAACAAAACAGTGCCAAGAATAAAGGAAGGAAGAAATGATGTAATTGTATTTTAATTACACAAAAATAAAAGAAACAACTTGCAAAAAGGATGAGTTACCTGTTTTTGTGTTGTTGGCTTATGGAGTCACACAGACTCCTAAGTATTATTGACTATTAAAGACACTTTAAACTACCCGCTAAACTTGATGATAAGACCCTATTACTGAGTCATAGAACATACCAAAATCAAGCTGTTACCTACTTAGAAGTTAAATTCTTACTATCTATCTTTCATGGTACTTAAAGAGAAAATTGATCATCACTTTTACCAAGTTATGAACTCTGAAACCTATAACAAAACTGTCCCGACAAGACATGCTCACTGTTACAACAGCAGCATCAGTGTCATTGGAGTAATTAACCACTTTTTGATTGGATCTAAGGTTACATCATGAGATGGAACCCATACCTAGCATTGTTAAAGGGACCAAGAACCTGTGACTTGATAGGTTGTAGGCCCTAAAGGAAAACCCAGTACTGTTATTCTGATTAGTGGACATAGTACAAAAGAACTCCTAATGACATCACTATACCCATAGACCAGAGCCCTTATCAGAGAAGCTTTTTCTTACAGTAGATGGAAATTAACACGATACCTCCCCTTCTCAAAGTTCAGAGAATAAGAGGCTTCATAATGTTCAGCCCTAAATGGGACATACATAGCATACCTATCACCACAGGCTCAGAGATCTTTGAAGAAGAGGAAACAGACAGATTTTGAGAGACATGGGTAATAACATCAAGGAAACAGTGGTTTGAGGACACAACAGGGCAGATGACCATAAAAACTTAAAGTGGTTATGACTTGCACAAGACTCATGTACATCAAGTCACACAAGTCATATAAAACAAAACAAAACAAAAACAAAAACAAAAAGAATAGGGGGCAGGTAGAACTACTGCCATGTGATGGTTGGTGAGTGACAGGGTATCAGTTTTCTGTGGTGCTTTGACTCCTAGTAGGTCATATACATGCCTCGGTAGGCCCTTTCCCAGGAAGAGCTGGACAACACAAACGGGACTCAATGGAGAAAGAAAACTCAAGTTTGAGTGTGAAAGTAGGGGATGGTGGAGGATTGATTGAGGAAGAATACTGACATTGACCTCTGGTTTCCACATTCATGTGCTCACATGTGACCATGAAACAATGCATTCATGCTCATATACACAAAAAATTAAAATAGATCAAATCAAATAAAATAAAGGTACTGAAAGAAAGACTTAAAGAAATCAGTTTTCATAAACAGTGTCTAAAATTCATTTTAATTTGTTTTGCATTTTGAATGAGGTCAGTGAATAAGAATAAATTATAATGCTTACATTGCCTTTTTTCCTTAAAGATCCAGATGAGTGTCCTCAAGACTCTTCCTTGAAAATCCTTCAAGAGGAAGAAAAACCATCACCAGTAAGAATTTGGCGATGTGCATTTTAGTGTCTCTTTTTCATTTCTTGTTGGATAGTATTAAATTTACAAGGTTTTGAACTTGGCCTTACTGAAGTCCTTTTTCATAACAGAGACATGGGCAAGATATTAAATGAAATATAAATATTGAATGCATGCCTTGGCTGCACATTGAACTTAGCTCTGTATTTTTAAGCAAATTCAATACTCTCCAACATCACACACCTGTCATCTCATCAAAGCCTCAGAATGTGATTATATTTTGAAATTTGGGTTTTACTTTCTGGTTTTGATCAACAATTCACTCTCATCTTTCCTGACTTTTGTAGCATTCACTGTCTGATTTCTTTCTTTTGATCACAGCTAATTTTCTTTCATGAGCATACTGACATTTTGGTCATGGTTATAAACCCAGACCTTAGCAAGAGCAACCAAAACTCTGACTCTATCATACATGAAAAGGGAGGGAAGAGTGGGGAGAGAGGGAAGGAGACAGGAAAGCACTCTGAACAAATGTGTCAACTTTCTCCCTTTTTATTGTTTCGCAGTTTCATGCATTTATGCAATGAATTCTAGCCATTTTCATGCCATTCTTTTCTCTTTCATCCCCCTCACTCTCTTATTTGTACCTTTCTTCTCAATGAGCCCACTCCCTATTTACATGTCATCAATTTGTGGTGCCCACTGAAGTTTGGGAAGTTTCTTGGTGGGGGAAGGGCAGCTTGTGTTCAGCCACATTGTTGATTGTCACATTGTTCTCTAAACATTCGTGTTTATACTCGTAGATCAGTGTTGTTTCTAGCCTTCATCAGAGAAGCTTCTCACTGCAAGTGGTGAGAGTTAATGAAGAAACCTATGATTAGTCAAAGTGCTGAGAATAAGTGACATACTCTGCCCCAAATGCATTAATTACTTTTATGAAGAGTTACTACTCTTCAAAGTTCCATTTTTTTTTATTTTTCTAAAATTCCACAACTATACAAAATCTATCCATTATCACATGCTAGTCCTTTAAAATCATTTCTATAAAGAACACAGGCTGGTGGATGGATTCTAAGTTTGGCTTCTGAAAGTTGAGTATATCCTTCTGTGCCAACATGGCTTTAAAAAGTGTATATGTGCTTTTCTTAAATTTTTGATATATTCTGTTAGAGACATTGCTTTTTAATTTCATGTCTAAAAGTTAACAGTTTTAAGACTGAGATGAATGATATCTGAGCATATATACATATATTTAATTTAAATGATATATTAAATGTATTCTTCATAATTTTTATTTGTGCAAAGTATTTTGATCATATCCATCCAATATTAAGTCCTTTCACTTCCCTAATTCCTCTTCCCTCACTCTGCCATCTTCATGCCCTCCTTTGTTGCTGTTCTTATTAATACCTGGGACCAATCATGCTGCTCACAGTACATGGGTGTAGAGCCATTACCTGGGGCATGGATGACCTACCAGCTGGCTATGCCTCAAAAGGAGTGAATGGCTCTCCCTGCAAAAGCAGCTAACAACTGCTAATAGGTCCTCCCAAGAATGGGGTTTCTGGGTTGCTATTCATTCATACTTGAATTTTGACTGCCTTGCTCTTGTTGAGGTAGCACTAGGGGCTATAAGCTGTGGGCAACAGCCATGTCAGGACCAGAAGTCTGTGCTTAACAACTTTCTTCCACATCTACCAGGATATGATTTGAAGACCACAAATATAGCTTTTATTCATTCTACATTTAGTAAAAAATAAAAAAAAAAACTTAAAAATCTAGTCATTCTTTTGAATGTGAACTTTTTTTTTTTTTTTTTTTTTTGAGACAGGGTTTCTCTGTGTAGCTTTGCAACTTTCCTGGATCTCACTCTGTAGACCAGGCTGGCCTCGAACTCAGAGATCCGCCTGCCTCTGCCTCCCGAGTGCTGGGATTAAAGGCGTGCGCCACCCCCCCCCACCCCCCACCCCCCACCCCCCTTGCTGAATGTGAACTTCTAAGGATACATTGCATATCTTCTAATAGTGCTTTGGTGGCTTTTCTTGAATGTTTCTAACATGTTATCTTGCTAAGGGGAAATTACTCAATTGTTCCTCCTCTCCTCCAATACACATGCATAAAAGTCTTAGGCAACAATGCTATCCAGTGAGAGAGACCTATGCCTGCCCTTTCCTCTATAGGAGTCATAGTTTTCCTTGGCCTAAGCTGCTTGCATTCCAGCCTACTTGTTGCTAGGGGATTTCCTCAGTGAGTCTCTGTTTGTTCAGTGGGCTGTGAGCAATGTTGGGTTCAGGCTTTATAAAAAGTGTTCTTATTTGCAACAGTATTATATTGCTTCTCTCTTCCTTCTCTTCCCTCCAGGCCCTCCCTTTTACCCTGGCTTGAACACCTCCCACATCCACCCACTCTCAAGTTGAAAGACACTTTTCTTTGATTATATTTATATTTGATTATGCTTATATACATACAATATATACATATATGGATATATGTATGCATATGCACACACACACACACACACACACACATATATATATGTGTGTGTGTGTGTGTGTGTGTGTGTGTGTGTGACATCATACTCCACACATACTTGCTACCCTAATCACAATAGCCAAGATATGGAAACAACCTAAATGTCCTTCAACAGATGAGTTGATTCAGGTTATTTCATGAAACCCACGTAGTTTTGCTTTCTGAAGTGTTCCTGACCCATGTGACACTTTACCTTTGGATAAATATTATGCTGTCTTTTTGCCAACTTCTCACTTGAAATGGTCATGCATCCATCTGTCTGCCTGTGATATATCAAGCCTGTGATATATTTTCCTGGCAACTTTGTTTTTAAATAAAGTTTCATGGTCTCAAAACACCCAGATAAACATGTACACATTTTTCTTATTGCATGACAGGGAAAGAAATGTTCAAATTTTACATTGCTACAGAATCAGTTCTCGTGTCCCCTTTTTAAATAAGCTGCTGTAAATGTTAATGATTTTTGTGTATTTTCAGAAATTTAAAATATCAAAATGCTCTTACTTAGTAAAGGCTAGCTTTAGTTAAAATATTCTTAGGTTTTACTAGGCTTTCTTAGTCTCATACTTTTTCATTAACATTCATAAGTTAGGTTGGTTTTCAGTTCTCTTACAGTGATTTTCATTATTTATAGTTCAATTTTGCACTCTTTTCACTACACTCAACATTGTGTCTCTTTTTCCTAAAACATAAATTATATGAGAAATATTTTCTGCAAGTATGGGTGTAATAGTATTTTAGAAATTAAGCATTTTGAAATGAATACTTTAATGTCATTTAGTATATATAAAATATTGTACAGCACTTGATTCAATTTCCTTCCAGAAATGTTGCATATAACTGTCTTGTTATAGTCAAATGAAATTTGATATCTTTTAGTTAATCATAGTTCACTCTACATTGCAGTCTCTGAAAATCCCCCATGTGTATAATGTCTTCCGTTTCACCAATATCAACTGCGGCTATGGCTGGAATGAGAGGGTCTGACGAGCTCCCCAGATGGCAGTGCTATTTGGGATACTTATGGAATCTTTAGGAGGTGGAGCCTCGCTGGAGAAAATGCTCCACTTGGGGTGGGCCTTACCTGCCTAGTTTCCTTTTCCCTCTCTGCTACCTGACTGCCTGGCTCCCTCATACACCTCTGCCATGCTTTACCCAGCCTGATGGGCTCCACCCCTCTGGAACTGTGAAACAAAAGAGACACTGTCTCCAGGAATCTGTTCTTGGCAGACTGTTTTATCACAGCAACAGGAAAGAAACCAACTCAATTTCTATTTGTTTTACTCCTTTTAAACATACTATTAGCAATATTTTCTTCCTTTTACTCAACAAATCAACAATTTCCTTGATTTTGTTTATTCCTATGTATTGAATCCTTCTGGAATCTGTTATGAATAGAATTATCTGCCTAGATCTTTTTGAATTTGCATTACAGATCACATAATAGCAATGGATGTTGCTGAGTTTTAAATATAGACCCTGGTTTGCTGAAGCTCTCTTTCAGCTTAAGTAGTTATTTCAAAGACTGAGATTTTTCTGCATTAAGTACCATGCCATAAAAGATGAGAGCGAGAGCGAGAGTGAGAGCGAGAGAGAGAGAGAATGCATATTCTCTGCTACATAATTATTTTGAGTAGGATTTTCAGTATCATCATAGCTCAGAGATTGGGTATTTTGGGTACTATACTCCAATAAAAGTGCATATATAACAATAAGGAAGGTCATATTTTGGTCTCTAAGTGCATATCAAAGTTACATTCATACTGTAGTCTATTACTGTGCAATAACATTACAGCCAAAGTGGTAGATACCTTCATTAGAATGCTTCATTGCTAGAAAAACGCTGACAATCCTCTGTATGGTGAGAAAATGGAGTTGATCCCTTGTTCACTACACCATCATCAGAAGACTCTAGCTGCTGGGGCTGGAGAGATGGCACCACAGCTAGGAGCGTGCATTGTTTTTGCTGAGGGTCAGCATTTGATTTCTGCACCTACTCTGGGTGACTCTTAAGAGCCTGTAACTCCAGCTCCCAGGACTCTGACACACTTTCCTCTGACCTCTGGGCACTACACATAACACACACACACACACACACACACACACACACACACACACACACACATCTAAATGAAAGTGAAACAATTCTTAAAATGAAAACTTTTCATTTTCCTTTTTTATTCAAGAATGAAAACATTTCTATTAGTTAAAAAAAAGAAAGAAAGAAAGGAGAAAGGAGTGTAGGAGACAGAAGGGTCAAGGACATCTCGGGAAGGCTCATATAATTAACTAATCTGGGCTTATAGGACCTTGTAGATACTGGGCCAACAATCAGAGAGCATGCTTGAGACTGACCTAGGCACTCTGCACACACACACACACACACACACACACACACACATATATATATATGTGTATATATATATATATATATATATATTTACAGTTGTGTAGCTTCATTCTCTTATGAGACTCCTAACAGTGGGAATAGCAACTGTCTCCAACTCTTTACTTGTTTTTGGGATCTTACTTCTCCTACTGAGTCACCTTGTCCAGCCTTAATACACGGGGAGGTGCTTAATCTTACTGCAACTTGATATGCCATGTTTTACTGATACTCATAGGAGACCTGCCCTTTCCTGGATGGAGACTGAAGAAGAAGGGACTAGGCGGAGAGAAATGGGAGAAAGGGACTGGGAGGGGAGGATGGTGCAGGATACCGTGGATGAGATACAAAATAAATAGATGAATTGTTAAAAAAAGCAGAAAAATAAAGGTGACATTTTTGGAAGTATAATAACTAAAGCTCTATAAAATGAAATGTTCCCAGTGCTGACAAGTGTAATAGAAGCAGACATCCTTGCCTGGTACATATTCTTGAGGTTTACATTTTCCATTAAGCAAAAATTTAAGTGTATAGTTTTGTAATGCTATTTTCATTCCAAACAA
>CABHPP010166925.1:0-12790 GCA_902168425.1 Peromyscus attwateri | reverse complement strand
GAGTATCCACAGGGGCAGGAAATGGATATTTATTAGAGTATCCACAGTGGCACAAACACTATGGGGGTGACCAGCCACTTTTTGATGGGATTTGAGGCTCATTTCATGAGATCGACCCCCATACCTGACACTGCTAAAGTGTAAAGAGCCTGAGACAGATCATGGACCATGGAGGGGAACCTACCATTATTCTGCTAAAGGGACATAACAGTGAAGTGACACCTGAGGACACCTGCCACACACACAGTTGAAGCCGTCCCCCAACCCTCATCACGAAGCTGCTTCTTCGGTAGATGGAATCAACAGAGACCCACAACTGGACAGTGTGGAGAGAGGGAGAGACCTTGGAGCACTCAACTTTAAATGAGATGTCTTTACCAAAGCCCTCCCCTTAAGGCTCGGGGATCTATGTAGAAGATGAGTTGAAACAATTGTAAGCCAGAGGTGGCGGATGACGCCAAGGAAACAGTGTCTTCCAGACACAGCAGGATTGGTACACATACGGACTCACCGAGACTGGGACAGCGTGCATAAGACCCGCACACACAAAGCCACTCGAGACCTCGGCATGGAGAAGGGAAAGTGAGCACAAAGTCTCTCCCCTAATCAAGACACTCTTTGCAATTGATAGCTGCTGAGAAAGGGAAATCAGTTTTCTCTGAGAGCAACACTGGGTGTATCAACCACACCCCAGAGCAGAGCTGGTGCTCAAGAGGAGTTGTCCAACATGAAATAGGTTTCCTGGCGTGTGTGTGTGTGTGTGTGTGTGTGTGTGTGTGTGTGTGTGTGTTATTTTTGTATTTTTTTGTCCTTTTGGTTTGTTTTTATTTTTGTTTTTCTGAGAAAGAGAAGGAATATGAAGTTGTGTGCTTAGGGAGCTGGGGAGGAGTTTGGGGAGGGAAAGACTAGGATCACAATACACTGTATGAGAAAAGCCAACTGAAAAAGAAAAGAAAAACATGAACCATAAGAAAGAAAGGTACAGTTTCAGCCAGCATGCACCTGTGTGTAAACAGGACCAAGTAGAAAATTAAACTCTAAAAGAATCCTCTGTGGCAGATTTGATATCTAAGTTTGGCTACTTCCAAAATCGGTATCTGAGTTTGTATCTGTGCTACCTTAGGCTAGGATCCTAAAGTGTTTGCTCTCTGTGATTTGCCAGCATGAGTGTGAACCTCTGAAAGAGCTTACCCCCTCTAGGTGCCTTTCTGTATAAGCACAGATGGTGCCTTGTCCTTGTATATAAGGTACTGTGGGAAGCAGGATTGTAATACAGCCCCGAAGATTCTCATCACCTTATTTCTCCACTGGTTGCAATCCCTATTCATTAAGTATGGTTAGGAGCTGTGAATCTGATGGGTTATATAATCATTTGATCAGTTAATACCATATGACACGTGCCATTAGCTAGCCACTCTGATGATGAATTGATTGGAAAAAGCTGGAATTTTTAAAAATATACACCCCTCTCTCTGTTTCTCTCTGTGTTTTTCTCTCTCTCTCTGTGTTTCTCTCTCTCTCTGTGTTTCTCTCTCTCTCTCTCTCTCTCTCTCTCTCTCTCTCTCTCTCTCTCTCTCTCTCTCTCTGTTGTTTAATGTTAGAACCAGCTGAGCCTGCTGGAACCTTCTTATTGCACTCAGCCTCCCGGTCACAGGATATGATGTCATCACAGAGAAGAAAAACAAAGAAACACACTGCATCAGAGGAATCCCATAGAGTCAAGGGTTCAACTGAGCATGGCCACAAACTGTCCCTAACTCAATCAGATGATCTGTGTTGTCCAGCTCTCTTGGTGAGCCAAGGATCAAGTGGAAGGTGACTTTAGGACGGCCACTTCTAAGTGGAACTGGGAAGACAAGCTGAAACAGATTTTCCTTCCCACAGGGAAGCGGGGATGAGAAGTCAGGCTTTTGGTCTCTTACCTTGCATCTGGCTAAATGTCCCTCCAACCAAGGGGGAGAACAGTAAACGCCTAAAGAATTTTTGAACAACTTGATTTTAAGTACGCAAAAGACAAGAGCTGAACATATATCTCATGAAAGGATATATGTAAGAGTTCAATCTGCTGTAAAATTCACTCTCCTTGGTAGTCAGAAAGACTAATTTTCTTAAGATTAGTTAAGGGAATACAATTTTAAACTAACCATTTTTATCTATTTTTCATGTTGCTGTAATAGAATACCCCGACGAAAGCAGCATGGGGGGAAGGGTTTATTTAGCTCGGTTTGAGGCACAGCAGCCATCATGGTGGGGAAGCCCTGGCACCAGGACCTGCTCATGCTGCAAACAGTCCCAAAGCGGAGAATGCTGAGTTCTTATCTTCAGCTCACTTTCTCCGTTTTTCATGAAGTTCAGAATCCCACCCAGGGAAGGGTGCTACCCACAGTGGACAGGTCTTCCCACCTCAATTAACCTAATGAAGATAATCCCTGATAGGCCCATCTCCCAGATGGTATTAGATCTCATCAAATTAAACAGTTGAGTTTAGCATCACACTGGTAGAATATTTATACATTAAAAGGGATACAAAGGCTGATAACACAAAGTGTTGGTAGATACGCAGCAAATAGATCCTATAGCTTATTGGTTACATATACAATGGTACAGCCACACTTAAAAGACTTGGGCAGTCTTTTAAAGGGTTAAGTGTTTATTTACCTTATAATTAAATAATTAAACATGTGTCACCCAGGAAGAATGAAAACATACGCCTCACACAGAAGTTGTACATGACTACATAGTTTACTTAAGATAGAAAATGCTGAAAATAATCCTGGTGACTATAAGCCAGTATGACCATGTGAAAAACTGTAGGGTATCCACACAGCCCCAGTCAGAAATTAGGATGGGTAAGCTGCGAATGTGTAAACAATCTCTCTGAACCCTCAAAGTATTGTGCTTAGTGAGAGAAGCTGTTTTTTACATTGTTCTCAAATAGGTAAAATGATATTCACAGAAAGCAGATTGAAGAGAGCTGGAAGCCATAGGTGTAGAAGTGTGGGTTGACAGGGAGAAGAGAGATATGCTGGGTGATTTGTTTTTGTTTGTTTGAGTCCGTGTCTTACTCTGGCTAGTCTGCAACTGGTGGCAGTCCTTCTGACTCAGCTTCTTAGTGCTGGGATTACAAGTGCTAGGTACTACATCTGGCTTGGGAAGTGCTCTGTGTTGATTTTGGTGACTGTAACTTGTTAACTCTCCTGAGACTGACACGTAAAATGAGTGCATCATAATTTACATAAATCACACTTCCACAAACTATGCTGCAAAGACTACCAGCTCCACTTCTAGATTATTTCACCTCCCAGGATCCCCTGGAGTTCAGAAATTGTAACCACGGACATGCTTTCCCATCTTTAGTGAAATGGGGACTGGGAAAATGCCAGCATAGCATTAGCAGTTGACCAATCTTGCTTATGTGAACATCATTTAGAGAACTTCCTGTGCTTTTAGGCATAGAATTGAATGTAGGCTTGCCTGCACATATATACCTTTGCACATAAAATTACTTATGTCATAGTTTGAGCCTTTAAATGTCCCCACAGGTCATGTGTTTGAATACTTGGTCCCTGCTTGGGAGTAGTTATTTTTGAGGATATGCAACCCATAGGAGGTGGTGTTTTAGTAAAGGAAGTGAGTTTATGGGCGGGTCATAAGTTTGAGAGCCGGGATGCCTTCCTGCCCGCTATCTGTGTCTAGCTGCCCAAAGCAAGAAGGAGAGGAGTTGCAGCCATAAACTCCTGCCAGAAATATAAGAATGTGAAAAATGACTGATTTTACCTTCCTAATATTTCTCTGAAAGAGAATGGACCTCCAGTAGCAGTCTGAATCTCCAGACTCCAGAGCGAGGGGTTGTTTGTGCCACTTTCTGTAGATTCTCTTTTACTTTCTCCCTTCGTCTTTTTTATGTTTGCATACTTTCAGTTTAAGACAGAGATCAGAGACATCCTAGCCCAATTATTTTTTTTCTCCCATTCTTCCCAGAATGTCTAGCACACAGTAGGAGGTCATTAAGTAATTAACCACAATGCTTCTAGGCCCTGGCATATTTTGGTGGCATGAGACTGTCTTCCTGGGGGAAGGAAGTCTTCTGGCTGCATTCTCTGGGTCCCTCTGTCTCTCGGGTGCATGCAGCTACGGAGACCATAGCTTTGAAAGTGTGCAAAAGTCTGTCAAAACTGTTGCTGTCCACAGAAGGTGTGCTGTTAAAACTGTGAGCTCACCAGGCCAGAAGCACCTGCAGGAGGGTGCAGAGTTTTCCTGTTACATTTAATTAAAAGATCATTTTTATGACAATATCATACAAGAGGTGATAAAAGGATCATAAATTGCTTCATGAGGTCACCAAGAAAGTTCTAACGCCCCATTAGCTTTCATTGTCCTGTCCCTAGATATCAACACTCACTTTTATCACAAAGTACATAAAACAGATTGGCCTTTCTGGCTGCAGTACACAAATGCATTCCCCACCAAACCGTACTGAGCACATTTCACATCCTAAACTTATTACTGCCAAGGGCAGATATAAAATGTGAATGATACGTTATATGCTGTAAAAAGATGAAGCTCTGGAAGACTATCAACGTCAGTGCTTTGATCTCTAGACGCTAACATGTTGTTGAGTAAATACTGCAACTTCTCAGCCTCTTGGTTTTCAACATAGTTACAACCCAGGACATATCTTGGGAAGCTGTATGAACATAAGAAGTCCAGGGAGCAAGGATGATCCGTGCTTGGTACAAGCTCCCGTGTCCATCACTGTGCCTGGAAGGAAAAGTTATTTTGATTTTGTTATGTATGGAACTATGGATGAACCTGCGAAGATTCATTTGATCACAGTCATTAATAAATGGTTTTAGGGGAGATGAGGTGGCCCAATGGGTAAAAACGTACTTGCCACCAAATGCAAGTTCAGTCCTGAAACCCATGCGGTAGAAGGAGAAAACCAGCTTGTGCAACTTGTCCTCTCATCCCCACACAAACGCCAGAGCACCTGTGCACTGGCAGGCATACACGCGTGCGTGCGTGCACGCACACACACACACACACACACACACGTGACAACATAACGTATACAATGTGTGTGTGTGTATACAGGAGTGGGGGATAAGTAAATGCAAAATGTTTTTAAGATAAAAGCATTTATACAGGGTCAAAGCAAGGTACATAAAATATTAGCCATGGATTTACAAAGGGGCACCAGCTTCCTGTGAAGTGACTGAGTTCCCTGTCATCTTTACATTGGCTTGGACATGCCTACTTAATATTCACAAAACTCACAGTGTGGAGTAACTTTCAGAAGCCAGGCTGCCAAGTGGCTTTACAAAGCACTCATTTCTAGAAGCCCTATAAAGTGATTTTATTAAGACCTTCATTGAAAACCTTGATTTTTTTTAATCACCTGGTTTGCTCTTCCTTCCAAAGGAAATGACCAGCCAAAACTGTCTGTATGCGACAAGAAGATAAAAATTTCAATTAAGCTCAGTGCTGTCATAGGCGGACCACGTGAGAAAGCTTGGGATAATCCACATTACATATTGATGTCTATCAGCCTTGAGACCACAGCCATGATTCATTCCAGGTCCCTTTTGTAGGTTTGGCAGGCACCGCACCCAATAAAGGCCTAATTGTATTAATTTATGCCCTATCAATTATACATTCAAATTCCCCAGATAGCTTGTCAGATTTTATTCACTATTTTCCAAAATATACGCCTATTACAGCTACTGTGCGTATAGTCGGAGTGTCAGGAACGGAGATTTAAAAGAGGAGGGCTTCCTTGATTTATAAATGTTGTATTATATGTCCTACACGGGCTAGGGTTAGAATCAGGAGCAGGGGGGGAAGGACACTGCATGAAGGACTTTCGAGAAAGCAAGGGGTGGGGACCATTTCACTCCCTTTGTTCTGGTGAAACCATTATTTAAATCAAATAATCTTTTGTCTATCTGTACAGTACCTAGATACTGTTATTGGAAACAACTGTTTGTTTTGTCCCTTAAGATGCCTTACTTGAATAAGACTTTAATAAGCCAAATTCACCTCCTCTTTCTGTTCTGTGGCTGAAGGTCTTGTGAAGGTCTTTGGATACCCATGTACTATTTTTAGAGATGGTACCCGAGGTGTGTGTCTCCAGGCAGGCACAGACATGTGTCTGTACATGGCAAGAGAATCTTTCTACACAGGCAAAGGGACCCAGGAGACAGAACTATGATGGGCTATTCTACCTTGAAGGGTAGCTCAAATCAAAAGAGAGTGATAGCTGGGCTGTTAGTTAGCCTGAGCCAGAAGTTAAGTATATCAAGTCTAACTGTTGTCGAATATTGTTTTAAGGTGTGTTTATGCTCTGGAACACTGGTTTAATGATGCAAAGATGTGTTACATTTGTTCATTAAATAAAATTCACCCATGGTCAGGAGGCTGAGTCAGCAGCTACCTGACAGGAAGTGGTAGGGAGGGGCTGGGTGGGGGGCGAGGAGAAGGAAGAGGGCTTTTTGGAAGACTTGAACAAGGAGAGGAGGTGAGTGACTTGTTATTCAGCCTCGCTGAGGAGCAGAATTCCACCTCAACCTTTGAATCTTGAGTTCTTTAGAGGGACAGAGATTTAGTTAAGTTCCCTTGTTAGCTTTGCAAGATTTGGAGGCTGAGGGAACAGAATCCCCTTTGGCTGTGGTCTTTGCAGCCGAAGCCATTGCTGGTAGTGCTGAAGTTACAGTTGTTGGTTAGGACAGCCATTGCTTAAAAGGCAGCAACAGTTTTAAAAAGGACAACATCTGACTCCGTGTTCTTCTGCTTTCTCACTCCCCCAGTCAGCTCTCCACTATGTCTGTATTGCAGGACATTAACCTCTCCTAGCAGACAGCTGGCTTTGGTACCATAATTCTGAAGTGGCTCAAAGCTAGGCCTTTCCAAAGACTGAAAGGGGTGGTTTCTGTGAGTGAGCTGAGTGGTGTCCTACACTATGCCGAAGGAAGAAAAACCTGGCTCCATTCAGACGCCATTCGTCATTCTTGAAAAAAAAAAAAAAAAACAGATTTACAAACGGGATGCCGTGGTAGATCTCGTTAAGGGCATAAAGTTAATAGTGGATGGCACAAGATTCACAGGAAAGTGAATCTCACTTTGTTGAGAAGACCTGGAAAATGACGCAAGGGAAGTGACCTTGAAGCTCAGGCTTGAGTAGGAAGAAGAGTGACCCCAAGACACCCATTCCTTCCATGTCTTGAAAACTATGGACTCACAAGGAATAAGAGAAGGAACATCAGCAAACACGTGGCCAATGCACTGGAAGCTGGAAGCTCTGCCTGAAGCTTTGAACTCCCATAAACGCAGAGGGTTTGATAAGGCCTCTATGGTTAGTGAACCAAGACTGAAGCCTGTAGGAGGGGCTAGAGTTTGGGTGTGAGCACTGCACATAACCATATGTTGAAGGCTGGGACCCCAGTTGAGCACCACTGGAGGGTGATGGAGACTTTAGGAAGAGATGCTTGTTAGGAAGTCTTGAGGCTCAGAGACATGGGGGCCACTTTGTCTTAGACTGCAAACTCCTGAAGTATGAGTCAAGAGCTATTTTCTGTTTATTAGTAAATCCCCTCAGGTGTTCCATTCCAAGATGGAAATCTGACTCAGTCAGTGGGGACCATGACACAGGAAAGGGCTCACAACCTGGTTACTATACTGCATAACCAGGCCTCACATCTTCTGGAATTTTTCTGAGGAATCCTACAGAATCAAGTCAGAGTATGCCAGAGTGTTGTTTACTCATTACCCGCTCCCCCAACCATGAAAAGCCACTCTTAGGAATGTGAAAACTTTTGTTTTTCTAGGTTGCTACCAAGCAAGGTCTTGTGACTAAGCTAAGCCCTGGCTCAGCAAAGCAAAGAGCAATTGAGACAAAAGCTTGATGTGGGACATAGACAGCATACCTGAACTGTTGATCCCTACCCTGGAATCACACTTGGTGGCCCACAAGAGCTACAGGCAGAAAAAATTGGAAGCAGGATTCTGTTTGCTGTGGGAACATCAGCCATAGCAAAACTGGATCCCACCACAATCCCCAGCACCTCTGAAGGCAGGGTGGGAGGTAAACTATCTAACAGACAGACTGGAAAGGCTACATAAGGAGTCTTCACTAGCAAAGCATCCCTTTCCAGCCAAAAACACATCCTCTCCTTGTCACAGGGTAGAGGCTTTTGGCCAAGGAGCCCAACAGGGACTACATAGGAAAGCAGCCATTACAAACCAAATTGTGGTAATGGAACTGGGTGAACTTCCTCCCAACCAGCCCCGCTACCTTTTACCTAGTTCCTCTTGAGCTCTCTGAATAGCTCTAGCTTTCCCACTGTTTCCTCCTGTTTCTTATTTTGTACAGTTCTGTTAGTCACCTACTGTGAAGCCTAAATGATCTTGCGTACGGATGTCACCAGGACTTATCGCTCACCACTCAGATGTTCCCTAAATTCTTCTTTGGCACTGTGGGAAATGAAGTCTGCACAGTTGCTTTTTCAGCAAACACCTTGTCCTGTTGCTTTTATTGGATGGACAAACCTCAGAGAATTTCATTCTTCAACTGTGTCAAAATCCTCCTCACCTAGCTACCTGCCACGTTGGTACCAGACCTGAAAATATGTATTACATCCTTAAGTATATCATTGGATGAAAATGGGGGTTTCCTGTGCTCAGAAGGAAAAATTAAAAAAAAAATGAGTAACCTTTAACATTGCCTCTGCATGGGGACTTTGGCCAGAGGCCAATATCAGTATTCTGGAGCCTTAGGAATATTCTTCCTCCACACTCACATCACGAATTTCTGTTGCACTCCAGTGTGTTTGCACCTTGATTCTCAGGATGCAGATTTAAGGTATCGAGCCCGGCACCTGCAAGTTCTCTACCTGCTGCCAAGACAAGGGACTTTCCCCAGTGTCTAAGAGAGGAAGTGGATGAATGCTGGCATGGAGTAAAGGAAAGAGGATTTGGCTCATTTTATAAAGTGAGTGGCTAGACAAATGAATCTGATGCAAAGAGGAAGCAGAAAGTGTAGGTGAAATCATTATTCCTGGGAAGTTGAAATCTTGGATCTAATGGATCCAGAAAAAAATGGACTCAGTTGGAAAGAAAAGGAAAAAGACAGGAAAAAATATGTCTTAGCTCATGTTAACATAATATTATTATATTATTCTTAAATACATCAATACAACCTGCTCAGTCTATATAACATTACCTGTACATACATGAGCTCAGGCTGTCTGCTTGGTATTGGATAACCAAGTTGGTGCTCCTCCCTCAGGAAGAGCGTTCTCCTGCTCTCGGCATCCCCATTTACCTGTAGTTTTTTGTTGAGAGTTGACTATCTGAGATTTGAGAGGAAGCAAAAGAAGTGATACACAGGAGGGGTTGGAGGGAGGAAAGGGAAGGGGAAATTGTGTAATTATAATTCAAAAAAATCGCTATAAAAATAAATACCATACATACCCCGGTGACTTAAAAAGGAAACTGATTTCTTAGTTCTGATAGCCTTATATCAGGGGTTGTACTTGACAGTCTAGTGAGAGCCTTCTTCCTTAGTGCCGAGTCACATGTCAAGAAGATATAAGCTCCATCATCTCTTCCTCTAGTAACAGGGCACTAATCTCATGATGAGGGCCCCACCCTCGCCTCCTCCTCTCCTAACACCATCATATTGGGGTGTATTAGTCAGGGTTCTGTAGAGGAACAGAACTGATAGGAAGAGTGTGTGTGTGTGTGTGTGTGTGTGTGTGTGTATGTGTTTGTGTGTGTGTGTGTAGAGAATTTATTAAGTTGTTTTATGTCCAAATAGTAACAATATTGTGGGAGTCTGCTGGAGTCCAGCTCAGACCTGTGGAAGGGTTCTTGTGGGGAAGAGAGAGGAATGAGGAAGCAATAGACAGAAATTTAGACAGAGAGAAAGACAGAGACACAGGATGGCTTCAGGAGGGCCCTGAGTCAATACCGAGTCACCCTGAGGTTTATTCAAAAGGGCTTTTTACCTAATGCCAAGGGGCAAGGCAAGACCTCCCCCTTTCAAGATCAAAGCACAATGCACAGTCAAGTGTAGACCCTTCAAAACACCTAGTAAACACATCTGTGGCCAAATCATCCCTTATGCAGCCCTGCTAGGTAAAGCAAGTTCAGATTCTCTAACCTTAAGGTCTCACTAGGAAGCCTCTGTGGATCTTTACACACTATCAGTCTCACACCTGAGAGGCAAAGGACCCTGTAGTTGGTGCCTCAGAAGTCACAACCTGGCACCAGAGCTCTGGAGGGTTCCTGGAGAGTTGTGGGTCCTCAGTCAACAATAGAAAGCCTGAAAATGCTAGTTCTGATTTCAGGGAGGAACCACCACCACCACCAGCAGCAGCAGCAGCAGGGTGAATAACTGGGCAGCAGGAGTGAAGGCCAAGCTGGGAAAGCCCTCTGATTCTTAGCTGCCACCAGAAGGTGCTGCCCACATCCATGGAGACAGTTCCTCTGGCGAGACTCCTTGCTCAGGTGATTCTAATCTATAGACATTGACATTAAAACCAACCATCACAGGGCAAAAGAGAGCTTCAATATACGAGTTTTGAGGAAACAAAATATTCAGTCCATAACAACAGGTCAGCTGGAAATAAAACCAGTCCACGAGTGGGTTTGTGAGTCTATGTCAGAGGGACACAAAGTACACACATTTCCCTTCTGTTTCTAGCCATGAAAGGCTCTGAAGTGAGGTGCCAGGGTTCTGGGACTGACGCAATCATCACACCTCAGTCACAGTCCTGAGGAGAGCCCAAAGGAACTCGATCGTGTACATTTCTCACAGACACATGAAGCATGAATCTTAAAGAGTCTTTATTAATAAAACAAACCCGGAGGCCAAGTATTGGGGTGAACACTGGAAGATCAGAGAGACAGAACAAGCCACAGCTAACCTCACCTGGCCAACTTCTCAACTGATCTTGTTTCCTCAGACTGGAAGCCTCTGTGTCCTCATATCTGAATGGCTCTCAGCTGAACTGTGCTGCTCAAAACCTAAAAGCTTAACCAGCCAAATGCTTAACCAGCCAAATGCTTAACCAGCCAAATGCTTCTAGTTCCTGGTCTTCACCCCTTATATACCTTTCTGCTATCTGCCATCACTCCCTGGGATTAAAGGCTCACTTCTTGGAATTAAAGGCGTGTGTCACCATGCCTGGCTGTATCCTTGAACACATGGATTTCTGCCTCTGGAATGCTAAGATTAAAGGTGTGTGCTACCACAGCCTATCCTCTATGTTTAATATTGTGGCTGTTATGTTCACTGACCCCAGATAAGTTTATTAGGGTGCACAATATTTTGGGGAATACAATACCACCACAGACACAGTAAATTTTACCTCGTATCTGAAAGTCAATTATTTTCCATTAAGAATTATTTTCTAGCCTCTCATCAAGTGCTGTTATTCAGATTCCATACAGAATTTAGGTGACCTGGGGTGATTCAGTGTAGTTAGCCTTCAACTGTCCACACCAGGGCATACTCCTTGCTGGGTGGTTAAGACTCTTCATTCACAGCTGGTATTTGACCAGCCATGATGGACATAGAACCATTTTTGGGGTGAATAAACTAAAGCTGGTAATTTCATGGAGCTTGCGTTGTTTTGAAGGGAGGCCTGCATATGAGCAAGACGACAAACCAAGCAGTAAGTGTCACACTGAGGATTCAACCAGAGAACAAGAAGGAAGCCATCACCAGTTCAGAGAAAGCCTGCTCAAGAGACTTTCAATCTGAAGCCTCGGGGAAAAGGAGAAGCTGGCCATGCCCAGATCAGAGAGTAGAGAACATTCCAGAATTAGTTCTGGCAAGCTAAGGTACAGCACTTTAACTGTAATTAATAATAATGTACTGAATATTCAAAATTTGCCAAGAGACTAGATTTCACATCTATTGCCATACCCCTCTTAATGTACCTGACCTTGACTGACCTCAGAAGATAAGCAAGGTCAGGTCTGGTTAGTACTTGGGTAGAAAAATAGATCTTAAATGTTCTCAACACACACTGTGCGAGTTGGTGTACATCTTAACTAACCTGATTGTCATAATCATTACACATGCACACACATATATACATATAAAGTAAATACATTACACACCTTAAATACATGCAATATTGCTTGCCAATTATACCTCAGTAAAGCTGGGGACATAGAGAACATTACAGATGCTGAAGAGGCACTCTGTAGGGCCTGCTTGCCATGGAAGCTTGAGGTTCTGAGTTTGGCTCCTCAATACCAGTATAAAAAGCAAAACATAGCAGTGGATGTCCTTAACCCTTGCTCTGCAGACAGACAGAGGCTTCCTGGAGAGAGTCCTGCCTAGAGAGTCCAGCCAGTTGGTGAGCTCCAGGTTCATTGAAGACTGTCTCACAAACAAGGCCAGGAACAGTAGAAGACATCCAAAGCCAACCTCTGTCCTCCATATGCACAAGGACATGGACGCACTTGCACACACATGAACACATCCCCATCCTACACATACACAGAATATTCTAGATGAGGAAGCAGCAGATTCTCCAAATAGCTTGTCAAATCAAATTACAGATACACTTTGGTTTAAGAGAGCTGGCGATAGCACACTGCTGATAGGGAGGGGAGGTTCTGCATGTGTATGTGTGTGTGGGAGGGAGGGAGCATTGTTGACAGGGGAGGGTTGCATGTGTGTGTGTGGGAGGGGGCATTGTTGACAGGGGAGGCTCTGCATGTGTGTGTGTGGGGGTGATGGGACATTGTTAACAGAGGAGACTCTGCATGTGTGTGT